>VKOC01017028.1:0-118847 GCA_009364415.1 Spea multiplicata
TATATATATATATATACACACACACACACTATATAGACAATTGTATTGGGACACCTGACCATTACACCAACGGGTACTTTGATTACTTTGCAATCTAAATACATAGACATTAATATGTAGTTAGTGCTCTAATTGCAGCTATAACAGCTTCCACTCTTCTGGGAATGCTTTCGACAAGATTTTAGAGTGTTTCTGTGGGAATGTGTTGCCCATTCATCCAGTAGAGTATTTGTGAGGTACTGATGTTGGAAGAGAAGGCCTGGCTCGCAATCTCCATTCAAGTTCATGCCAAAGGTCCTCAATACGGCTGAGGTCAGGGCTCTGTGTGGGCTAGTAAAGTTCTTCCATACCAAATTCATCCAGCCATGTCTTTAAGGACTGTAAGGGCACTGGGTGCCAGATCAGGTAGGAGTCTCGATGTAGGGGCAGGTTCTGATTCAGAGTATGCCCGAAGCCAGGGTGATGATGTATCTAGTTCAGGGCTGCTCTCCACTTTAGCCTTAGTCTTTCTATTGGACGCCATCTATAGGTGCTCTGAGCACAAGCAGGATATAAACTTGGGGTGACAAGCTCAGTATAGGCATGAAACTGAAAGCACACCAGCAAGGCAAGAGGTAGGAGCTCTCAGGGCACACGGTAGGGGCATGGCTAAAAAGCCCTTTGGCAGGGCACACGGCAGGCGGCAGCAGACTGGCAGGCGGCAGCAGTGGATGCTGACCAATGCACAGTACAAAGGATCATCCAAAGAATAGTCGCAGTACAAGCCAAAGGTCAGAAAACAGAATATCACGATCGACAGGGGAAACAAGGGCCAAACAAAGAAGACAAATTAGATGCAGTAAAGCGGTAGCTCAGTATACAAGGTCAGGAACACAATGTTCTAGCACTGATGTTAGGATAATGCCCAGTTTATATTGAGCCTTAATTGTTTGAATGAGGGGCAGGTGTATCAAGAGTATGCCGGAATAATATGGACAAGGAGAGGCAGAAGGAAACAGCAACCCAATATCTACCTGGTGTAGTAATGGATAAGTGATTCATCTGGAATCCACAAGGTTGCTGTGGATCATGACATGGGCCTTGCTTTGTGCACTGGGACACAGACATGCTGGAATAGAAAAGGGCCTTCCCCAAACTGTTCCCACATAGTTGGAAGCATAGCATTGTCCAAAATGTCTTGGTATGCTGGAAGAAAAGGGCCTAGCCCAAATCTTGAAAAACAGTCGTTATGCCTCCTCCAACAAGCTCTACAGTTGGCAGAATGCAGTCACGCAGGTAAAATTCTCCCGGCATCTACCAAACTCAGACTGTCAAGCAGAGAATATGATTCATCAATCCACAGAACCTGTTTCCATTGGTCCAGAGTTTAGTGCCGCTTTATACCACTTAATCCAACGCTTGTACTTGGTGGTGTGTGATGCTTAGGCAAAGACATGTCTGCATTAGGTAAAATGAATGCAACATTTTCACTAGAGAAGCCTGCTAGAACATTATAGGTCCCTAGAAAGAAAGATGCCTCATGCAGAGTCAATCTAGTAATGACCCACAAACATTTAACACAGCAAGGAAATTAAAACATGCATTGGATAAATAGGCCAACAATTCATTGAGGTTTAAGCCTTCAAAGCAGGACAAATAGTCAGACTAGACAGTCTAAATCCAGTACCGGAAACAAATTCATCAAAGTGTTGTGTCAGGCACCTACTTGATGACTGACGTAGATAACCACTGTTGTTGTTTTGCAAACTGGATAGATACTCAATGAGGCTGGAAATTGCTAGTATCTGTAGTTTAAAGCTGGAGTGATAATAAGTCCTTTTTATAGGGATTGATGAGAACAGGTGTTGTGTCTGCTTCTGTTTGGCATATATAACAACATCTGATTGTTCTTAACAAGGAAACAGTTTTTCCCCTATTGTATCACTTTTTTTTCATAGTGTCTTTGTTGAACATGGTACAGATATTATCATTATTTTGATCATATTGCACTACTTATTTTAACCATGAGTGTAGACGCTAATTGTGTCATTCTAGAATTATGACAGAGTTGGCAGGAGAGTTCTGGTTTCAACTCTTTTCTATTTTCTATTAATTATGAAGGGCTTAGTTGGCCCTGTAAAATGCATAATTCAAAATGTAAGGAAATGTTTAACTACATATTATACATGAACAGTCCAGCAATTTCTGTAGCAGAAGCTTAGTCACAAGGAACAAAAAAGGAGCAGAATTTGCATGTACACTTTTGATTTTCTTTCAAAGAATGCCCTGGAATACTTTTCATTTTCGGCATAATAAAGCAGCATAGTTAAATGTCATATTTTATTTTGAATCTCACTTTCCTGTTCTTCTGGCACTAAAGGAGTTACACAGAATAATTCTTAAACTTTAGAAGTACAGGCATATTGTGCTATAGATCATATATCACTATGACTCAGCCCTTCCTATATAGGACTTTTTTCCATTTCATGAAAGGGAGGGATAATCACTAGGGATTTTCCCTTTAGGAGTTTGTTAAGTAAAAACAATTCAGACCTTGTGAGGAAGGGTGTGACTAAAAATGACTTAATTTGTTGAACATATAGGGGCTCCTCTTGTCCCCCTATTTCTGAAATTTGTCTTTCACTGTGGCATAAAAGGTGAAAAAAATGGGTCATTACACTACATTCCCAGACACCTAAAGAATAATTTACACTAAAATATTAGATAAATTTGCAAACATCTATATATTTTTGTAACTTATGGGGATGTTTGCTGATAAACATATAGTTTATAAAGTATATAATAGTTAATATAGTATATAAAGTAGATGCTAGGCTACAAATAGGTCAGGAAATATGTGTATTATTTCTTGAAAACCAGGAGCTTAATAAAATTTTTATTGCGATGTCTGTGCTCATGCCTGTAGTTGGACACCTTGTTTTAAATCATATGTATCCAGTTTTGCATCATGACACACCTTTAGGTTATGTCGAGTGGTATTCCTTTGCTTTAGTTATTATGTTATGCAGTACAGTGATTGGGCTTATTCAAGAAACAGTGAATTTCAGGTAAATTGAGATTGAACATTTCATCCTTCCAATATAACTGCATTATTACGCACCAAATGCTCAAAGGCCCGATTTAGACATGTATAACGCATAGTTATCTCAACCATCTCATCTTTAAGGAAAAAAATAACTTTACATATCTGGCCCTTAATAATATATAGTTACGTTGGTGAGATTTTATGTTTCATCTTAGCTCAACTAACCTTTTTTTTAGACTGGCTTGGACACATGCTGAGACACTGGATGGCCTCATGCAGGTCACAGGCCACCAGCTAATGAAAAGTAAAGATGAATAGCTAAAGGTCATGATGATGCTATTTAAACCAATAACTAATGATAATAATAATCTTAGTGCCTTTGTATCTTTATGTTAAGGTTGGGAGCACTACCAAGATCTGAGCATTGACTTATCACCAATAATTTTCCCATTATTTTAAAGTTGGTTAATAAACACTATTCAATTATCTCAGTCATACAATTCCTAGGGGAAAGAACATTTTGTAATTGTATGTATATGGCACTAAGGTAACATCATTTCCAGCTCCATAGCTTCTGAGATACACTGACCAGCCATAACATTATGACAACCTGCCTAATAGTGTAGGTCCCCCATTTGTTAGCTGCAGATCCCGTAAGTTGCGAGGTGGGGCCTTCATTGATTCAGCCTGGTGCTGTGTGTTCTCCAAGTAAGAGACGCACATGCACCCGTCCATTGTTTCATGCTCTCCATATGCAGCACATTATGGTGCACTGTTCCTTTTTTATCAGAAATAGCATTAACCTTTTCAAAAATTGAGGTACAGTAACTCATCTGTTGGATTTGACCACACAGGCCAACTTTTGCCCCCCACGACCATCAATGAGCCTTAGCCAGCCATGAATCTGTTGGCAGTTCACTGCTTTTCCTTCCTTATATTACTTTTGAATGTTATGGCTGATCAGTGTATAAAATGATAATTTCTATTACACTTTCACATTCATAATAAGCTAATAGTTGATGTTTGTATAGTTGTAGCTTACTCATTTTTGGCATTTGTTTTCCAGAAAACAGCACCCATTTATTTAAAAAGACATTGCGTGGATATGATGTTATATCCTGAAGCTTTAATCCTGAAAACCTACACAACATAGGGGGATATTGCTACAGAGACCTGTGACAATGGAGGTAGAAACATCTTGTGAGTCCTGTGCTGCTTAGGGTCCAGCTGTACTACAGTGTCTGCACCAGTGCTAATTGCATCCTTGTGTCAACATTTTTTCGTCTTAACTGGTCTTCATCTTAAGTGTTTCTCCACCTTTTGCACAGCTGTAATAACTTCCTCAATGATGCTGTGTTTTTTAACATTATTAGACCTAATGTACCTCTACTATTATTGTTGTGAGGCTTTTATTACTCAAATTACTGCTGTACTCTACAGGGTGTTTCATTATTGATGTATAACCATAGCTTGTGTTGTTATTAAATGTATTAAATGCAATGTTTTTAAGTTATTTAGATTACATTTTTTTGAGCTCAAATATCACATCAGCCTCCACCAAAGACATTTCCAGGGCAATTTATTTAAAGTTTCCTCTCTATTTCCCATTGTGCCTCAGTGAAGACTGCAGAGGAATGCAACTGTAGGACTAATAAAGAGGTTTTAGCATATGTCCTGTGTAGGGTTACCCCCACTGGAGGGAAGGCACTTTCTGGCCCGAGAGGGTAGCCAAAACCAATTGGCGACACACAGACATGCACACACTTACACACTCATGCTAACACATATTCCTTCTAACACACCCTTACACATACACATTGAGACTAACACACACCCACACATACACATACTCTTGCTAACAGGTTCAGTACTAAAAGACACACTCATGCTAACATGCTTAAACATACACACTAATGCTCCTACAAATACACACTGAGGCTGACACATACTCCCTTTCATTTTATTTTGAGGGTGCAGGTGGGTCATGGAGACCACATTTTCCTCACTTGGGCAGATCTAGCAGCCGGACGGGGGATCCTCAGAAGGGGGAGGGGTATACAGGGCAGCGAGTGGCGTGTAGCAATTATTAGGGGATGGGCAGTGATGAGAAAGATGCTAAAAAGCTCTGTGGAGTGAAAATATAGAAAGATAGAGAGTGAGCTTATATTCTATAGCTAGAAGTCCAATACCAGCCTCACCTGTCTGGTAACAATTAGGTGGAGTTCTGACTGCATATGTGGCTAATTAAAAATACAATTGAAAGTACTAAATTCTTACATTTCTTTAATAAAGTAAATCCCTCTTAATAAAATTCCAAAGTAATGTGAAAATAAATACTATACCAATACCAAAGTCCTACTATCACAAAAAAAACACAAGTAAACACTAAATTAATTAAATAAGTGAGAATGATGAATGCAAAAAAGAATACATTGGTAACTAGATAAATAAATAAATGGATAAGAAGAGCCAGTCATTAAAATATGATCAATCTATAAATACATAAATAGAGAAAAAAAAAAGAAATATGAACAGAGCCAACCACAAAAACCAACAAACCAGCAGTATGCAGCTTGGAAGTGCTCAAGCCAATAGCCCATACAGTGGCTCATAAAGACACCGCTACCCAAGACCTGAAACCTGTAGACAGGGCTTAGTTCCCTACTTGTGGGTGATTGCAGTTTATGGCTACTTCTTCAATTTATGGTTCCTCTCTCTGAGCTTCGGACAAAGGTGGGTCCTGATATCACAACTGAGTCATCCTGCAACCCACAGAAGTGGCAATTGCGGCACTTACCCTAAAACTGGTTAAACTGACTCAGACAGCTCTGTTGGAACCCAGTACTCCAGATCCTTCAGGCATGCTTCCTTCTAGCACCATTTCCTCTCCAGTCCTTCCTGTGGCCCCTTCTGGGGATTTAGCTCCTAGTATCCCTGAACCTCAGGTCCCACTGCCAGAAAGATTGTTCGGGCAATGCCACCAGTATAGAACCTTCGTGTCATTGTGAACTACTGTTCTCTCTCAATCCTATGGATCACAATTGTTCAAGGTTTGCACAGTGATTTTGTTGCTTTTGGGGGAGCCTTAAAAATGGGCTCATCATCTCCTCCAGACCCAGAGTTTTGTCCTTAACTCCTGGTCTTCTTTCATCCATGCCATGGACTTCTTATATGAGGACACACATAATACCTCTATCTCCCAGGCCCGGATTTGAGCCTTGAGACAAGGCCATCGCCTTGGTAAAAGAATACATCACAAAATTCAGATGCCTGGTCCTTACCACCAAGTGGAACAAAGCGGCTCTGTTGGACCAGTTTAGTCTGGGACATTTCTGAGAATTGAAAAGACGAATTAGCTGTACAGGGGATCCAGATGCTTTGGAGGGCTTTATCATACTATCTCTCACAGGGTGCAGGAGAGGTGTCTGGAGAAGACCAATTTCAGCCCATCTACTGCCATTGAAACGTGTTCAGTGTCAGCTCCTATACCAGCTGAGGATCCCACTAACTTTTCTCGCATAACCCAACCCTTGACTGCCCTTACCAAACAGGATGAATCTTCTAAAACTTACAAGCACAGAATATGTTCAACTTGCTGAGATAAAAGTTTATTACCGCTCTTATTCTCTCCTCTCCTGACTCATCTTTCCTCGAAGTTGAGGCTTCCAACCAAACCTTAGAAGCTTCTTTCCCAAAGAGACCGCTGAACGGCTTATTATCAGTTGATCTCACCCGTTAACACTTCCCCTCAAGAAACATAAGCCTAAAGCTAGATGCTTGTGGGTGAAATTCGGCACACTGGCATTTTAACAGTACAAGGGTGTAATTTACATACAATAGTCACAGCAAAACACACACAATTCTAAATCAAGCCCTTATTGGCAGTCTGCTTAGTATTTGCACTCTGCCCACCTCAGCCCAGTAGTGGGTTGCTATTGTAGTTTGTGGGGAAGATGGCAAACACTTGTGGTTCCCTGAATTCTGGCCAAAACCAGGTTAAAACTGGATATTAGTTCATGGTGCAAAAACTGGCCATAGAAGTCTCAGCCCTGTAAGTCCAGGCCAACTGTAACTCTCATGATGTTGATCAAGCGAGTCAATATTACCATGAATAACTTTTGTCCACTGCATCTACAATAATATTCAGCAAACCATATTGCTAGTCATTATTGCTAAACTTCTTGAGAATTGTAGTTATAGACTAGGTTGTGGTGGCCTACATTACACACTAATATTTTTTGTCATGATATGCAAGCAGCCATTGCTGGCTGAAGGCTATAGTAATTGTACACTGGGGTAGTTGTAGATAATCTTTACCACTTCAGCTATTGTGAACTAACATTTTGTAGGTACATGCTGGTCTGTTAGGTACTACTATCACTGTCATATAATTTTACCCGTTAATACAAGGGTGTCCAACCTACGGCCCTCCAGCTGCTGCAGGACTACATCTCCCTTACTCCTCTGCCATGTCCTTTGCTGAAAGAGCATTATGGGAGATGTAATCCTGCAGCAGCTGGAGGGCCACAGGTTGGACCTCCCTGTATTAATAGGTAACTAATACTTGCCTTTTACCAGGAAAAACCCTCTCCTGAACCAACAAAGGTAGTAAATTGGGACGAGTTAAAGATTCGGACCTGATGAAGAGAGGATAACTCTCGAAAGCTTGTCTTTTAAATATTATGTTAGTCCAATAAAAAAGGTATCAAGAATACTCTGCAATACTCTATTTTTTGACATTGTGTCTACTGGACTAATACGGCTTCAACCCTTTTACATTATATATATATATATATATATATATATATCTAGGCTTGGAATTCCATTTGTACGTATCATTGCGGTGTTCTATTGTCGTTATTGGCATTACATTATCTAATGTTGAAAAATCACTCTCTAAGTCTTATCTTCCAAATGTAATAGTATGACTTATAAAGATTTTGCGTGCAAAAACAGGGAAAATGTGCACAACTGTGGCTGTGCTGAAATGTACTGCTAAGTGACAGTATGACATCTGCAACACTAATGTACACACTGGCTTGTAAATTTCTTTACACCTGGCATTATGTTACAAGCCTAATTGTTGACATTGGCCTATTATGCTCTTGTGGTAACCCCTTAGTGTTTTAAGAAAAAATGCTGTTGTGACCCACATATTACTAATTATTTGATATATAAACACTATGACTGATGATATCCCTTCCCTATTACTATTTAACATTGGGGCTGGCAAGGAGAAATAATTGTTCCCTGGGCTGCTCTGATTTTGGGCGCCCTCTGTGTGTTTTTTTTGGGGGGTTGTTAAACGTAAAAAAGGAATTTAGGAAACATTTACTCTCCCAGCAGATCCCTTATATGCACAACACAAAATACTGGACCCTCCTAAATGCTGTAGAGTTTCTTTTTTTTCATGTCAAATATGACGTCCTTTGATTTTTTATTTATTTTTTGCTTTGTGAAACATTTTGTATACCAACTCCTTCAGCGTCTCGACTTCAGTATTTTCTATGCCACTGTATCGCCAATACTATGATACCTGTCCTGCGGCTAATTACCAGACAGCTTCTTGCTCTACATTTCCTGCAATATTTTCTGCCATTATAATCCATCTTTTTCTCATTTGATGCTACTCTAGCCTCTATTGATGCTTAGGACTGGGGCTTATCATCATGGTATCTCATGTATCTCATGTGATTGAGGGTTTTACTGCAATCATTTTAATATATTCCCTAATGTAGAATATATTAATATATTCTTTAATATATTATAGTAAAGAATGTAATAGCCACACTAGCAGTCACCCACCACGTTTGTAGTCACACAATGCACATTTAGCTGCAAATGCCAACTGTATGGGACAGTAACTATCAGGTAATGTGTAAAATAAAATGCCCTTTTCTCAATAGCTTTCACATTGCTTGCAAACCTTCAGTAAAAACCTGCCCCTCATTGCCTCCTAAAATCAAATTATTCCTCTGGCTATATGTTTCATTCACAAGGGATATATTAAAATATAGTAAACATTCTGATCCGTACCACATTGGTAGGTATTTTAATTTATCCAGAATCTTAAGGTTAACCTGTATTAGACACGCACAAAAAACCTCTACTTGTGCCAAAAGTATGTACTTGCATAAATTTCATGAATGAACAAATATAGAACTCATTATTCATTACACTTCTTCGTAAGGACCCTGCTCTCTGACATCTGAAAACTGCCTCACTTCATGCCATTCTCCCATTTTTTGCTGTACGTGAACGTAGTAATAGTATTTTGTATTGCAATTTAATAAGTCTACAGGACCCTCTTCGTAGTAATCCTGATAATTTTATCTGTTGTTTTTGCCATTCCCATTTTCCCTTGTGCATTCCAAATCCTAATTACTCTCACATAATGTAACACTTCCCCCTCTAAACCTGAGACATTTTTGCTTTAATCTTTAGTGGTGGCCACTTGTTATTTGCTAGCATGTGGAATAAACACTTCCACTAAAAGCTCCCTATTGAGTTTGAATATATTTGCACTTCGGTATCAGGTCATCTGTAGGCATCTATTTTCCAGAATAAACAAACCGTGTTTTTTTCTCATTGACAATTTCTTAACATCTGCCACTAAAGTAACTGCTAAAGAAAGTGACAATGAGATATATATATATATATATATATATATATACACACACACACATATTATATATATATATATATATATATATATATATAAAAAGAGAGAGAGAACATATTTTTTAAAAAACAATTTATATTATATGCCATTGATAAATATGGGAGGAAAATGTTGAATTTGTTTACTGCAACTATGTTAACAGTCTCATTGAGATATATATTGTTACCCATACTGAATACAGGTGGCTACATACTGCAAACATAAGAGCGGAGCTGTGTGGCTGCAGACATGGGATTTATCAGTAACTGATGTTAATGTGCCAGGGACAATGTTGATCACTAATCTGTTCCTATTATCCATGATAGATATGGAATCCTGGACAGCTTCAGCATCGAACCCTTACCCCCCATGGAAATTTTCTGACTTAAATGATGCCCATCAATTGTAAAAAGACCAGTGCATTTTAAATAATTCAATTGTCTATCCTAACGAGCAGGGGTAGTTGTAGACAACCTCCGCAATTGAAGGGAAAAGTTTATTTTAAGCTGCCCTCCCTCCAGTTTCATTTAAAAACTGCATGAGTGTACTGGCAGGATCTCGTGATTCGGCTGAATATCAGAGAGAATCTGCAGCATTAGCAGACATACTTTATCACCACGCAAGTCCGTCTTCAAGAAACCACCATGTAGCAGGGCTGGATTCCACCAGAAGGCTAGCCCAGGTAGAAAAATAAGTAAAGTACAGGTGAGGCTACTACAGCATCAAATGTGATGATTTACGACATTGTTAGTGCCAACTGTCCATGTCATTCTGGTGATGCCATGACCCCTTGGGCAGGGCCAGCAGTTTCCTCCCTGAGGTGACTTGAGGTAGACGCATGGCTTATGGCATGGTTGTAACCTAAGGATAGAGGGGCAGCTACCCCAGGTACACCAGAAGCAGATGAGTGCACAGGGCCAGACTTCCAGTCCTGCTGCAGGCGCCAATAGCCCTTGTTATAGCAAATTCTACAAAATAGAGGATCTCTCTTTAACATCCGAAACAGCCAAATATATATAAATTACTATATATATATATATATATATATATAATATATATTTAATTTTCTTTCCCTGAATGATTTCGCCATTTTCATAACAATCTATTATTTGGTCACTATGTCACAAAACAAATCTTAGTAATGCCTCACCCAAGCCCCTCATTTAACCACACACCCTCAAAGTGCCTCTCTTTGACAATTGTGACTGTTGGGAGGTAAAGCACTGTGATACACTCATACATTCATGGCATCATAGAAACAACGGATGTCTGAGGATGGATTTGTGTCTCAAAAGGCAACCATCCCTCATAAACAGTTCACCTTTTGGCAAACATGTTACACTCTAGGCACTCACAAAGACTGTTGTTGCCCCAATATTTTAATACTAATGATAAAATCAAATATTAAAACAAAGTTTTAGAAGAGACATAAGCATAAAATGAGAGAGTGATTGTAAGGACAATAGGTGCAGGCCACCTCATGCAATAACACTGGTCCTGGTCACGCCAAAACGCCCTAAAACAACTGCGTCTTTCACACAATTGTTAAAATATGTCTGCTTCTGCCCCGTGTTAAGCAAATTAATAAGCAATTTCAGTTTTTATACATACTTCAGACTGAACACAACATACATGCTTGTGTACGGGGTGGAAGATAACAATTTGCTAGTCGTCTATAGCCTTGATGATAAACAATACTTAATTATTGTACTGAGTTTGGTCAATTATTGAGAACCTACTGAATGACGGTGAAGAACAAAAGTGCATGAATGGGTTTCACAACAATGTATATAGGAAAGCAATGGGGATTGATTTAACCAAGTCTTATCCCAGGGTTTTGGGGAGGCAAGGGAAGAATATACTAACATGTAAGCCGGGTCAGACTGGGGATGTCAAGGTGGCCTTGACACTTGTAAGTCACTGGTTTCATTTTTATGTTTACATTGCATGCAGCTGGATATATCAGATTGGGTGAGTATGGGGTGCTTTCAGTCTGTGCATTAGCCTGGAGTGCCAGATGACCAGTCTGGGCCAGCATGTAAGATTGTGCTAAGCAAAAACTTGTACTCCCTACATCCATTGCATCTTCTCTGACAATTGTTCTACCCAGTAGGTCAATGTAATGTAGCCAAATAAAGAATGGTAAAGTTAGCTGCTTTTCCTAACCCTTTGGGCCATCTTCCTTGTAAGATTTCAGCCAAAAGCATGTTCTTACAAGAAGACAGTGTTTGATTTTGACACAGGAAACCAAATTATTGCCTCAGTCTTGCCAACATATGGCCAGCATAATGAGCCTATATTTCTTCTACTGCATTTCCTCCCATAAATGTCAGGCTCACACAATTCCTCCCGCTGCTTCTTTCCAAGCCGACTATTGTATGAAAATTATTGGCTGTTACTTTTGTAAGTAACATGGGACTGATAACAACATTTTATTATTTCGTCTAAAGTATTTGTGTAGATATGATTTGCTCTCATATTTAACATACCACTCGTTACAAGCTGCATATGTTTGCATTTATAATTGCATAGTTACTGTAAAAAAAGTCTTAAATCCAAGCAGCCAATCAACATTTATAAAGAACTAGCTGCACATAAAAATGACTGTAGCTAAGAAACAATGGGTTCACCCAACATAGCCATAATAATTGATTATTTCATTCCCAATATTTCCATAATGAATTAGTTACCAACTCACCCTCTAGGAAAGCTGTTCCATGTATCCACTAATCCTTGTTTTAAAAAATATATATATTATCTATTGTAGCACTCTGGTGTGCGTGCTAGGCTACTCATGTCTGAATTTAAACAATATATTTCAATATTGTGATGTAACAAGAGATTATATTTATTATATTTAAAAGTAGGACAATAATACATTTTTATTGGGCTAACATTTCATAAGAAGGTAATAAGAGGTAATAGGTGTATTTTTTTCGGAAAAAAACATTTTAATTATGTGTATGAACACTGTACCCGCTTATGCTTGAAACATTCACTTTTATGATGTTTTGCAAAAAAAAAAAATAAAGCACGGTAAGACACTTCATATTTTACCCATAAAAGCTATTTTTCTCATAGTGATGTGTGAGTGGCAAGCATTTAAACTTTACATAACTACTGTATTAATATATAGAAATTTCATAAGGTGTGTTTTTGATAAATACTTTGACATGTGATATCATGTTTTTCCTTGGTATCAAAATATCATACATTAGCCAATGAGTAACTAACTTGCTGCTCAATTGCTTACGGCAAATAAAGTCTTGTGTTTCACTGTACGAGCAAACTGCAAAAGAAAAAAAATGTTTACATGAGAGGGAGAATGCGTGATACGCTGCCGCAATGAATTGCAGACCCTTGTGGCAGAGAAGTGCTCTAACGATGCAGAAGAAGAAGAAGGCATTGTGTTGTGAGTTACTCATACTCAGCAGAGACCATTCTCATACGTTTCCTGCCTAGACACATGGAAACAATCTGTGGTTTACCCTCCTGAGCGGAATCAGATTCTTAGAAATTGTGGGCCAGTTCCAGAGCCAAATCACACGGAAACCTTATCAGTCTGTTTTTCTTGCATTGTGTTAGGGAAATATTGGTGCTGATGTGAAAATTGCAAGCGGACCACACCCTCGATATGCTGTCTAGCCTGATGTTTTAGAACAAAATTTGACCGATAGGGAGTACTACCGCCATTACACAAGATACATTTCCAGAAGGTTTCATCACATTTTTCTCAGGAGGCTGATATCTCGATTCTCTGATTCAAGATGGTGGGAATAAAAATGAAGTATTGAGATTTGCATTTTATTTGTTTGGCCTGAGCAGTACAAATCAAAGTAGCTAACATCTGCGTGCAAAAATGCGGCAAGGAATGTACGTGTAAGTCATTATGTTTTACATGAATACATGAATCTTGACATTTTCCTCTCTTGTACATAAATGCGCATTAATATTTTTGTCAGTCGTGCTTTGATGCTCACCTATGAGCTCCTGAAATAAAAGCTACTAAACACATAACCAAGTAATAATGCAGAATAGGAATTCAGACCACACAGAGACCAGCAAGATAAAAATAGTTTGCTGATCAGTTGAGGAGGAACAGCTAGATGGCTGGTGGCGCAGCATAAGCCGAGTCAGACCCTAAGCCCAGCTTATGAGCCAAACATTTGTAAAGCCTTGTGTGCATGTGTACAGACCAAAACAGTACAGTGAAAAAGGAGTTTCAACTGGCTTTCAAATTTCATGAACATGGTTGCACTTAGATACATTTAGAATTCAACATTTCACAGGGTTGGCCCAAGACATTGTGCTGCCTGGGGCGAAGCGTGAAATGCTGCCCCCCCCCTCACTCCGAGTGAGTGCTGCCTTGACGCCTGATGTCACCGCACTCTCCAGGAAACTCACGCCCGTGCTGCCACACAAGAGCTGACCTCCAATCACAAAGGAGAAGACACTCTACTCAGCGTAAATTAGGTCCATGGACCGTAGGACCGCAGACAAGCTAATAATAGCTAATATGCTGCGGCGTCCAAAAGCATTTCTTGGGTCGCCAAAGTGTCGCCTCTTCAAAAGATGTTAGGCCTGAATGTAGGATTCAAATCACAAGAAAAAGGGAGAATAGAAGAGATTAAAGGAGCACTGCAGCCATCATATGCACTTTAATTTATATTAGAGCTGCCTGGCCCCTTAACATTTTCATGTTGTCCCTGTTGCAAATGGGGCACTTTGCAGAATCTGTTGATATGTATTTGCCCATTCTCCCATTCTTCTGTTTTATGTGCAGGAGATGTGGTTAGCTGAGCACATCTAACTCTATGTGATATACTTACCTCCAGTCAACGCCAGAGCTGGCTTGGCAAACACTGTGTGAGAAGATCTGTTCATATATGCATATATGCCAAGTGTGCTTTCCTACCATTGATTGGCTGCTTCAAGCAGCCAATCAGTGGCAGGAAATGGCAGAGAATGAAGAAGGAGGGCAGTTGCAGAAACAGGACCTCACCTTTTAGGTAAGGTTACAATTTTGTTTTAATGTATCTTCTTGTTTTGAAGAATGCAGATCACAGACTACTTTAATAAGCATCCATCTTTAATGGGAGTGTTAAGGACATTAAACTGTCCCTTCAATGAAACCAAATAAAAAAACCTACATTTTGAAGGCTGCTTCTCTCAGAGATTGTTGCAGGATTTTCACTGAAAATGATCAAATAAGGTTTTAGCTTTTTAAATATTTTTTTCAGCAGGATCTTCTCTTGCACTTTTAGTAACACAGAAAAAATTTGTAGCCAATGAGTTTCTTTAGATTAGATGCTTGGATTTGTGAGCAGAACAGGTTATTTGCATAGTTTGTCAAATGTGCTGTATACATTGTTGACTAATAATAATAATAATAAAATACCATGTCATATGGGGTGGGCATGTAAGTTATAGGAAGTAGCAGGGAAAGTACATGATAGTACAGGGGCGTCCAATAAGCGGTCTGCGAGCCAAAAAAAGCCGTTGTGCGGCTTTGAAAACATGACGATAGAGGGGATGGGCCCACAGAAGGTGTTCTTCGTGGCAAGGAGAGGGTCATCACATCAGAGGAGAGCAGGAACAAATAAAAAAACAAAAATGTAAGTATTAACAATGGACATGATAGAAGTGTAATTTCTGCTAGCCTTTGCTACTGTGGCTGCTTGTGCATGATAGGAGTGTCATTGCTATATTAAATATCTATGATTACTAACAGCAATCACACACCTATCATGCCCAGGTATACCCAGATTCCAGAATGTACTGGCTGCCTGGGCATGATAGGAGTGTCATTGCTATATTAAATATATATGATTACTAACAGAGATCACACTCCTATCATGCCCAGGCAGCCAGTACATGCTGGAATCTGGGTATACCTGGGCATGATAGGAGTGTGATTGCTGTTAATCATATATATTTAACATAGCAATAAGACTCCTATCACGCACAAGCAGCCAATACATGCACATAACCTACAACCTCCCTGAACCCTGCCCCCTTACTTACACATCCATGCTACCACATGCATATTCATTCATCACAAACATTCATTCCCTCATTCACATATACTCATTCATACACCCTCCCCCACCCTTACCTGAACTGCAGATCTTCTAGTGCCACTCGCACACTTTCCCAGGGGTGCTGTCTCCATCTGCGTTGCGCCAAGTCTGTTTGAACTTCTCTTGACCTGCCCAGGGGAACAGGAACGGAGCCACGTGAGTTGACGCGCATTCATGTGACTCCGCTGGGTTCCTGCGCCCCCTCGGTGGAGCAAGAGACACTGCTGAGCAACAGAGAGGGAAGCGGCAGGGCCCCTGCGGATGATTATTTTCGGTGGGTTTTTTTTGTTTCGGCATTTTGCCAAATTAACCCTGTAGTAATATGCATTATAAAGCTAAAAGGCCATACATTTCTGATGAAGTGGCCCACTGCAGAAAAAACTTGGATACCCCTGTGCTAGTATATAAGTAAAAATAGTTTCAATGCAGAAATCAATAGGTCTATGTAGGTGCAAAAATAATACATTTGTATTATGTGGTGGTGTATGAGGACATTCTTTTATCTCTTTATTATACATCTAGATTTCAATGTTCCCTGTCCTTTAACTTTACTTTCAAGCAGATCTATATTAGAATTCTCCATATTATACTTTTGTACACTAAATAAACATGTACTATTGTATATTTAAAAAAAAAACCAATGTATCCGTGAAAACCTTTTCTGGACATTCATGAGTATACCTCCAGAGGCAATTGATTTAACAGTGAGGAGCATGGAGAGAAATTTATTAGAAATACTAATTGTGCTAAACTTCCGTGATGTGAGCTTTTATACTAAAAATATCTCCAAGACAATTACAATGATTAAAAATAAAATGCTTTTCTAAGTTGGCTTTATAGGAGGCACCACCTTCATCTTAAACCCTTGGTTTAAACTTGCTTGCAGTTTCTCAATTTACTGACTATACCTTAATGTGTAAACCAAAAGCATACGCTATAAATAGTTTTAATTAAGGAATTTAATTAGGCTGAAAGCTATTACAGTGACAGTTCATGTTTAAGAGTTGATGTATTGCTTTATAATCTGCACAAATAACTTTATCTCTTTTTCCCCTGATACTGTTCTCTATAATCCCTCCATTTTATCCACTAAATATATTTCTTTAACACCTCTTTAATCACATTTGAACTACTGTCTTCAACTAAATGCCTATTTCAAGTCAGTAACATAATGGAGCTGTATCTACAATCTGGTAATATACTCTTGATTTATTACATTATTTAATGCTTCTGTGCAAATGAAGTGTCTGAAAAGTGTGAATAATTAGTTTAATTGGGGGATATGGCATGCATTCATATGTTAATGTAAAGTTCTTGTTTGTCAGCTGTGTAAGCAAAACAGAGTTTATGAAAAAGCACAATGGCTTGGCTAGAGATGTCCCACTCTTCTTCCTATAGGGAAAGATGAAAAAACAAAACACCAACAGCTGGTAAAGCTAACAGAAGTACTGAATCCATTACAAAAACCTATTTTCTGGATTAAAAAATAGTAATTGTAAAATGTTGACTAATTATTAGTGACAAACATTTATTTCCACACAATAGGTTTTATTCACTAAACTGGGAGTTTGCACAGGAGGTGAACATTTTTAATCTAATAGACTTCTCTATGCATTCCAACCCCAGGCTTCTCCTACAAAGAAGACTGAAGTTACCAATTTAGCCTTGGGTTTCAAGGTACCCGCAATCTCACAATTTAATGACTATACTTCAATGTGGAAAAAAAGTTAGTATTTTGTGACCTTTGGTGACGATCAAAATGGCAACATATTGTATACTATACGGAACTAGTGTGATAAATGGTACCTGGCACGATTACAAGAACACTTTTTATCACATGGTCCATTGTAGTGTAAATAATCTGGTTGGTAAGATCAGAGATCGCCCCATGTAACCAGCTCACTGAGAACCAACACCCCGGCAGGGTCCCACTGGTTTTGTGGCATGGGGTACTGCCGCCACCCTGGGTCTGCCACCTTCGGCCTAGTCAGGGCAGTGATTGTTTAACACAGAATTACAATTCAAGTCAGAGGGAGGCTGTGAGAACTTCCATTTTTCCTTACGAGGAACAGTCAAGTAAAAAAATGTATATAGTGTCTACGCTGGTTAAATGTTACAAAGTTTCAGCAGCTGGTTATGACGTCATTCTGTTATACTTTACTATATCAATGATCTTATAAACAAAAGTGAATTTGCAAGAGTGCAGGCTATTTATAAAGGATATGCATATTTTTTTCTGTATCCATTCCCACAAATTATACAGGAAGCCAAAATCAGATAAGCAAACTGGAGCAAACAATGATTATAATGGGAAGGGGCTCAGAAAACTTAAAATAATAGATTTCTCGCACACAACTGCAATTTGTAGGCAGTATGTGAGGAAAGGACACTGTTTTTGTTACACAGAAACATAACATAAAAACTTTAAAGGTCAATAGTAGTTAAATACAGTTAATTCATGATTGAAATTATAACACTTAACCCTTTGAAGTTTGGTTACTTTAACAAAATTGGACAAAAGTCCTATTCAATATCATTAGTGATAGGTAAAACAATTTTCTTCGTATCAGCTAAAAAAATACTATAAAAATAGCTTTCTGGACAATGACAAAAACACAAAAAGTGTCATATAAGCTAAAGTATCTGTGCTCAGAAAGTACCAATTATATGGGATAAATTGCAAGCACACCTTTTCATCCAAGTGAGCTTATCTGAAGCATTTTTATTATGCATAAGCATACCTGGGAACTCTCTGGGTTTTGAAAGGAGACTGTATAAAGCGTCACTATTCCAGATCACACTAAATTTCTGGGTGGTGGGAGCTGCAGTTATGTATGCCCACTCCCTGCCATATTTTTCTCACGAAGAAAGAGGGATCCCAGTAGCCAGAGCCTGGAAGTTCCCAGGTATGTGCATAAGGGATGTCCACAACTCAAAAAACCTGCATGATGGGCCATGCATAGTGATATTCATGTAATGAAATCTCTACCCAACCCAGCCTTCCTGCTGGAGAATCCCATCAATTTCAAACTTTTGTAATTAGGGTTGCCATATCAGCCAATTTTTACTCCTAATGCATGGTATAAAAAGAGAACTGGATTGTTTCATAGCGACTCATATACAAACTTGTGTTTTAGTTCATAAACCACAGATGGTTGAGGTGAGATGAAATATATTCACCTGCTTCACTATGTATAAGGAAGTTCAAGCACTGGAAAACAGAGGTGAGCGGGGGTCCCTGCAAAATACATGACTTACATGTGTTCATCTTACAATCAGGGCGCCATGCCAACAGGGGCGCCTGCCCGGGACTAAAATTAAAGCATCGGGTTTTTTTAACTTGGAGGATGTTAAATAAAGTTAAAACAAACAAAAAACCCCCGATGTTTCAATGTAAGTCCCGGGTAGGGGCGCCGAGTGGTTGCTTGTGAAGTTTTGCAGCAACCGCTCGGCCCCTCACTCTCCGTGACTCCGTCGCGGTGCCAGCGTTTCATGCTGAGCGCTGGAATTTTTGCTGGGACGAAAGCCCCCCGCTCCCACCGCAGGACTCCGGCAACGACATAAGTAAGGATAGGGAGAGGGGGCAGTGAGAAGGGGCAGAGGACGGGGCAGTGAGAAGGGACAGTGAGAAGGGGCCGGGGGGTAGGCAAAGTGAGAAGGGGCAAGAGTGGGGGGGCAGTGAGAAGGGTCAGAAGGGGGCGCCAGAGGAGTACTCTGCACAGGGCGCCAGAACGCTTAAGGCCGGCTCTGTATATATATATATATATATATACACACCGTATTTGCCCGAATATAGGCCATACTTTTTCCCCCCACTTTAAGTCTTTAAAGTGGAGCGGCGGCCTATATTAGGGGTTTAGAGCAGGAATGCGCAATTCGTATCGCCCGACTCCAGGGACATGCAGTTCCGGACCCCCGGGAAGGCAGCAGGGATAGGATACAGATCCCCGCAGTGCTGCAGGGGACCTGCATCCTACTCTCCGATATGCTGAGACAGCCTCCCCTGCCAGCACTTTCCACGGGGGGAGTGTGGCACGGGAGGTTTTCTAAGCGTATCGTGCAGACGTTCACCAGCTGCGGCAATGCGCGTAAACAACCTCCGCTGCCGGCACGTCCGCTTGATGTGCTTTAACAATCTCGGTTGCCGGGACTTCCCACGGGGGGAGTGCCGGCAAGGGAGATTGTTAAAGCACATCGTGCAGACGTGCCGGGAGAGGAGGTTGTTTACGCTTTCTTAAAAATGTTCACCATATATTTTTTTAGTAAATTAGATAATCCGATCAAAAAATGGTATCTAAAGAAAGTCCTTCTTGTCCTGAAAATAAATAAATAATTTGTGTGGGTAAAGTAAATGAGAATGGGAATGAAGAAAACTACAGCTAAACACAAACCGTTGGCAGCCATTGTCAAAAAGGGTACTGAAACAGAAAAACAGTCAGGTAACAAAGGAGTTAAACTGGTCAAACAGAACACCGTTTGTATATCCGAGAAAAATAAACACTTTTCCGAAATTGGCATCTTGGAAGGGACGTTAGGGTAATTTTTGAAATTAGGACTATGAATGTGTTGCCTTTGTTTTTCCTGTTATGTAAACTTCATTATAATAAACAATACATATAATTTGTAGTCTTTTTTTTTAAGTTGGTATTTTGCGTAAATTAAAACAGGGATACTCTGAATGTATTTTATCCAATATGTCTTGTTTGGACCTTTTTTACTTCAATTTTGACAGATGAACAGTTAAACCCAGTTTTTAACATCAGGTTTGTTTCTTACCTTGTAAAAGCTTTACTGACAGGCATCTTAAACATCAGAAGAAGGGATAGCGTATACATGTATCCAATTTAAATAAACAATGCTTCTTTGTATACCACCAAAGACATTACCTCATGCTTCCTTTGCACACAAAAAAAATCTTTTGGGTAATGGTAAAAAGATTCAGCCTTGGAGGGGATTTATCAGTACTGCGGATAAATATATCAGTTTATAATAGCGATGAACATTTAAGAGAGCAAAGAAATTCACAGGGAAAGGGAATCATAAAGTACTTCTTGTGAACATACAGAGAGAACGTAGACTCTAACACAGGGGTGGCCAAGCTTGCTTAACGTAAGAGCCACATACAATAGACTTAAGATATTTAAGAGCCGCAAGACATTTTGTTACAAAAATGTTATAGAAATATATGTATGTCGTACAATTTATTCATATGCAGTTTATAAACTATATATCGTCCTCCCCCCAAGGACTTCGCTGCTCCCTATGCATGTCCGCAAATCGGGGGTGAGGCTGTGACTTTAGCTCTGCCCTTTTGCGGAAGTGCACCAAGAGGGAATAATAATTTAGGTTGATTTGAGAGGAAAGAGAGGTACAGAAACACTTCTCTTTCTCCATCAATCTATTCCTAAAGAACACGTCTTAGGCAGCAAGGTCAAAGTGCGGCCTGGGTCACATAGAGCCAACGGTACCCATGTTAGGTAGGGCTGGCTCTGTTCGTACTCTTGCTCTATCACACTCTCTGTAACATTCTCTCACTCTTACCCATGTTCTCTCACACTCTTTCTCAATGTGTTCGCAGACTGCTTGTGTGTCCCTGTCTCTTCTCTTGTCTCTTCTTCTCCTGTTGTCTTGACTTCTGTCCTCTTTCTTGGTCTGCTTCTCCTGGGTATCAGCTCCGTTGACCAAGTCTTCTGAAGCAGGGACAGCGGAGAGGCTGTCCACCTGTTGTGCGCCGTGGCTCTGCCTTTTTGCAGAGGTTCTCTAAGAAGCCAGAATAATGTAGACAAATTCACAGAGAAAGAGAGGTGCAGAAACCTTTCTCTTCCTCCGTGAATCAGTCTGCAATATTCTGACTTGTTGGCGTACTCCCAAAAAGGCAGGGTACCTGGATAATACAGCTGATTAACCCCTTAATGACAAAGCCTTTACATGTACGGGCTCAAAATGCATTGTTTTCAATGGGTATAGGTACCGTCCATTTCCTTAAGGGGTTAATAAAAAGAGGCTAGAGAAGAAGCAGGACTGCAGAAAAGGATACAAGGACACTGAAGCAGTTGGTGGAGAAGGTAGGGAGACACTTAGAGAGAGTATGAGAGAGAGTGAGAGAGTGTATGGTCGCATTCGCAGGAGGTCTGTCTGATGAGCAAAGGATGGATAGAAGAAAACCTCCCAATTTGAGACGCGAAAACCGTCTAGTTTGACAGAAACTTCCGCTGAATTATGCACTGAGATCTACAATTTCTATCATAGGTAGGCAAAGTGTCCATACTCGTGACAAGGCTTGTGAAAGTCATTGTGGCGGATAGGACATTTAGTCAACTGTCCTTCGTGATTAGTGTTGCTGCCTACCCCTGGTTTCTAGGGGGAGTTTTTTGGCACCTAGGGCTAGTTATCCAAGACGGTAATGAGCAGCCTGTTGTTCTACAGCATGTCGTCACAATTAGGGCATAGCTATATAAAAAAAACCGAAAAAAAACTATTACTTGTTATCCACAAGGAACAAAGATGACAATAGTAGGTGTAATCCTTTCTCACAAAAGAAAGGATGAAGAGTATGTGGACAGGCCTAGGAGGACAGGGCATTCTGACAAGGCATACCAGCTTCCTCGTACCTCATGGGAAATCGCTGCAGGGGTTTACTAATTTTGCCAGGATATTATGTGAGCAATTTCCAGAGCGTCATCCATCTTTATTTCCCTATTTAGATTTGGGGACTTATAAAGACTATGGGAGGGTCAGTGTTAGTTTAAATATGACCTGCAATTTAAGCAGAAGATAGTAGTAAGACCAAGGCTTACTTTTGAAACATAAGATGGTAACTTATGGTTCTTGCTGATGATCTTGTCTTGCCCACTGCCCTTTCACGGCGCGGCCCTGCCCCCAGTAGAGGACTGGTGGGATTCTACGAGAGTTACTGCTGCTGGTAGTCAGATCCTAAGCAGGGCCCCAGCATACCTGGGAACTTCTGAGCTCCGGTTACCTGGCACCTTCCCTTGTGGGACGCTGCCAGGACTGCCCACTGATGGGGGCACGACGGTGGGTGGCCTCGCTGCCATCGGAGGTGTTCCCGCTGATGTCAGTGGGCATTCCTGTTGAGATCCCCAGAAGCACCCCCACTTAAAGGGGAAATGGACGGGGAGTGGGGCGTGTTAAGACCCCCGTGACCTGACGGATCTGGGTCAAACACGGAGCGTTCCCAGGTATGGCACCCAGAACTGTACTCTGCCTGAGGGGAGGACACCAGTGAGCATAGTAAGGATGCGTCCATGACTCACTCTGTACATAAAAAGGCATGATGCGCTGCTGCTGGAAGATTTTTCTAGGGGATTTTGGATACTTTTGTGGCTTCTGATGAGTTTTTGTTTGCTGATAATTTAAGTTCTATTCTCTTACATGAAGACTTGGTAGTACATAAGTTGTAGGTTGAAGTTTTAATAGGCAGGATGGCAGGGTCTCTTCACTTATCCTCTTCGAGTGTTCTCGCTGGGCCCAGTGGACACCAGGTAAATGATGCTATCAATAAAGAGGAGAATAGGGTTCGATATACATTTTTTGACAGGTTTTTGGAGTTGGTCTGAGTGACGGAGCAGTCTTGTTGACTTAATCCGACATAGAGTTGCTGCCCATCCACCTGGATTGCTTTCACTTGTTAAGCATTTATTTTCAGGAAGGTTATTACTATGATATATACTACATATATGATATACATTTTTTCCTCCTTCCTTGAATGAGTTGTGTCTCACAGGATTGGTATGTGTGGTGTTCTGCTCTACAATTTTTTATTTGTGGGTCCCCAGGCACTAATGACTGTAGTCATCTCCTTGACATGTTCGGGGAGGTAGCTAGAAAGTTTGGTCCAGGGGCGTAACTAGACGCCTCAGGGCCCGGGTGCGAGAATCTGTTAAGGGCCCCCCCACCCCCAAAACAACATGATTTTTACCCAAACAATTTTTTTCACAATTCAACAAATTCAATTTACATATTGAATCATATCTGTAAAAAAATCAAAGAAAAAGGGGCGCATGTGCAGAGGGCATAATCACTGCCCACATAGAACCTGACCAGCACCCAGATAACACACGTAGGGTTTGCCATCTTTGTCCCCAAACAGCCCATCCTGTGCCTGGCTGGATGGGGAGAAAGGTGACACTGGGGAGCTGAACTTGTGTGTCTAATCTATATATAAGTGTTTATATATGTGTCTAGACAATATAAATCTAGAAATCTCCATTTTTTTAAGAAAAAAACTTTATGCGTTTTGTCCCCCTCCACAGACACACACATATATTTATTTTTATGTTTATAATTGAAATAATAATGAAATAATTTAATGCCATATACAATTTTTTTTTAAATACATTATTGTACTGACCTAACTATTCCTTCCACTTTGGGGCCCTGATGCAGCTCTTGTGGCACGATCCGGTGCTCCTGCAGTCTGTATGAGGGGGCAGAGCTTTCACCCCTCATGCTCTATGTGATCCGGTGATCCTGCACTCTGAGCGTGAGGGGGCGGAGCTTTCGCCCCTCACGCTGTATCAATGATTAGGCGGCCGTCGCCTAATCGCCTAAGCCTTATTTAAGGCTTGGGCCCCCCTGCCGCCGGGGCCCGATTTCGTGCGGCCCCTTGGCTTGGGCCCCTGCCGCGGGGCCCGATTTCGTGCGGCCCCTTCGCTTGGGCCCTCTGCCGCCGGGGCCCGATTTCGTGCTGCCCCTTGCTTGGGCCCCCCTGCCACCGGGGCCCGGTCGCAGCCGCGACCCCTGCGACCCCGGTAGGTACGCCACTGGTTTGGTCCCTGTGGCCAGTGTTAAGACCGAGGGGCCTTGCACATTTCTGATAGATAGATACTGATGCAATGGCTAAATTGAAAACACTTTCCAGTTTGTAAGTACATTTTCTGGGTGCTGTCAAAGTTCAGGTTAAACAACTTCAGTACACCATTTGGTGTTTGTTTTGTAGGAGATTGTCACTTGCTACTATTGGTATTGAGTACCCTTCACATTATGTTAGGGTCACATGGCAGGATTTGAAAGTGTGGATAATCTTATCTCAGTATATTGGCTAGACATGCCGGCAGCAAATTGAGTGTTCTAACTCAGACCTGGACTTGCTCACTGACGCTTAGTTTTGGTGCTTATTTTCAATGCCAATGGTGTCCTGAGTCTTGGCATACTCAGGACACCATTGGCTTTGTCTTTGTAGTTCTTCTTTTTCAAGTGGAATTTTCCTTAGTGTTTTTTCAGCACTCTTCGCGTGAGCTAATTGGTGTAGTTCAGTAAGCATCGTCCTGGTGGTTTGTCCATTGGGGATGTATCGGTAGGATCAAAGTAGTGGTTCATAGATAAAAGACTGATCAGTGTGGTTGTTTGCTCATGTTGGGTGGTTCAACCTGTCCCTCTCCAGTCCAGCCTGTTTATTAACCCGCTTCCTTAATGTTCATCGGGCGGTCCCTGGCCCTTTGTTGATCAGAATGGGTCCCCTATTAATCTGCTACCAATTTTTCTAGTGTTTTTCGCAGGTGTGTAGCTCCCCTCATTCAGTTTGCCCCTCATTCCGTAGGATAGGGGCTGAAATGGAAGTGCTATGGGCAGGCTTGTCTCCCAGGCACATTTAGAGGCTTGGTAGATGAGGATCTTATCGCTTTCATATGTATGTTCGCCCAAGTTATTGGTTGTTTGATATAACCTTTGTTGTTTAATATAATTTTTGTTTCCCTTCACAGGCTGTTTGCCTATGTTAGTCTGGATCTTTGGCCATTCCGATGTTATCTGGGCTGCTCGTCGGGCCAAATCTTGTGTATATGGCTGGAATCTTGATTTTTCATCTGATCAGGTCTGTATTTATTGACGCGGCCTGAGGGGTATAGGTGAGAGAAGGTCTACCCTGAGTGCTACTGTTTGATCCAGTTTGTCCCCCCCCTTCCATTATTTTACTAGTCCATGCTGGGGGGAATGACAAGACTTGTAATATTTATTTAATACACGCAGTTAAGATGGATTTAGCAAAATGTTGTGTCTAATCCCAAGGCAGTGGAGAGAAGTTGGCATAAATTTAACCTGTCGATCATTAGGTTTGTTTCTAGAATTGGCAGTATTGTCATAAGGAGTTACAAGGCGATAACAGCAATGTTATGTGCATGGATAGAGTTCATCTTTACCACATTGGCATTGATATTTTTAATTCTGGGTTGCAAGGTGCCATTGACAGGGTGCTGTATCCGGGTGAGGGACGCAGCCCCTGCCCTGATGGGCTGTCTAGGTCTGCGGTGGCGTTGTTATTCCGTTCCTGGCCACAGTTTATTATTGATCCAGGAGTTTGTCCTACGAACTTGGGCAGGGTTGTCCTGAAGATGGCTGATGGCATCAGACGGACTAAGACTTTTGGTGCACATGGCACTGGAATCTCCACTAGCTGGTCATTATGAATAAAGCTATGACCATCGACTCCACAGCTAGATGTGTACCGATAACTTACAGAATCCATTTTTATGTGTTTATTTAATAAATGTGGTGATTTTTTTATACATACAGTGCTGTGCCATATACCTCTCTTTCTTCCTACAAATATGCACCCAGCTCTCTGAGGTGACATCAAGCTCCATCATATTTTTTGGATGGTGATTGACTCTGTTTTTGTATATAGGAGTAATTTGTTATTTTTGAGGGGGATATGAGAAGCACATAAGAGCAGCAAGATGGATGTAATAAGGCAAAACAATACCCATTCACAGGGCTACATTTACCATGGTTTCATAATACTGACCACTTTAGATGTTACAGGGCAGGGCCTTGAATGTTTTTTCACAGTTTAGTGTTTTACATAAACCACATGAGATTTGCTATCTTTCTGTTGTGGTGAACAGGAACACTCAAAACATGAAACTATCATTACTCAACCAGTTAGGGATATTCTGGAGAAGGAATGATGTCAGATTATAATCTAAACATTCTGTTGCTGGGGCCAGGATCGGCCCAGGGTTAACACACAATGTGACTCACACGCTTCCCTGTGTAATATATCAGACTGCAGTCATTTTGGATAGCAGAATTTAATACATAATAAAAATTGGAGGACAGACTTGCTTGTGATACCACAAAAAAGCACTGTTGCTAGTTCACTCAAAGACTGGCGTAAAAGCAAGGGAGTAAAGAAGCTCATACTCTTGAGCTGTGATGTGTATGTATATATATACACATACACATATTTTCCTCTCTCATGTGATCATTGATAACATTTATGCTACAGGGTTTACCACTATATATATATATATACTATATACTTATAATATATATATAGTGGTAAACCCTGTAGCATAAATGTCACAGTTAGGGGTCTTAAGCACAGTCCTCTAGGGCAATCAGAGTCAGGAACACCAGCTTGTAGCAAAACAGTGCTTTATTTTTAACTGTTCAAACGCAACACCACAAAATAAAACCATCAAAAGAAACAACCTAGCTCCCAATTGGAACCCTCTCTAACTATACTATGCTGGTCAGCCTAAACACCCACTAACTTGACCTCTCAGCCAGACCCAGCTAAGCCAAGCTCTGGAAAACCTTCCCCAGACAGCACACAAAGGTCCAGGCAGGTATTGGCTCAGGGATGGTCTTCTTCAGGGTCTCTCCTTGCCCAGGGAGCACAGGGAAACTTCATCTTCCCCAACAGTCTCCCTGCTCATCAAGCTTCAGGGGGGATTACAGTGTCACAATATATATATATATATATATATATATATATATATATATATATATATTAGACTTGTGCGTTCGATTTCATACGAATTGCAAATTTAACAAAATAAGCTGATTTTGTTGACTTGTATGAACTGGAAACGAAGCCAGCCACCCCCCTTCACAAAACAGACAAAAACAAAGCAAAAGGCTATGAATTTTCAGCCACTTTTACTCTCTGAATGTCTCTGATGGACAGAGAACTTCATTTATCACACAATACAAAATGCTGCCCAGTCACAAACCCCTTATATTAAGCTATAATCATATTTCTACAAACACCCGCTCTCCCCTCTGTCCATGCACATGATTGTAGTACTGCAGTATCCCTAGGGCCTAACAGAAAACCAGGCGATTTTCTGGTGGGCAGCACTAAGGCCGCTCTGATGTCCATGCAGCCTGAAAACAGTCTAATATTATTATCCGAAACTGGCTCGCCACTCAAGGGAGCCCAGGCGAACCCTGCGACCACCCTTGTGGACCCGCACTTATTGCACCAGGTTCAAGTTCTGTTGAACGGGATCCTATTGCGTTCTGGTTTCCTCTGGGTGGCAGAAGAAATAATGCTGTTGTTGAATTCTGTCATCATTAAGGAACAAGTTAATAGAACCTTAAAAAGAATGACTTATAGCTATTTGAATTGCAAATTGTGTGGCTAGAATGTATATAAGGGGTAGGGCAACCACGCTATAAAATATACAGGGCTGGTGTCCAAATATTTCCAGGGCTGTGTTTCATCCCCAGACTGGGCCTGCCTCTTATCCTTACAAAAAATTACTGCAGTTTTTCTGAAGTAATACTGCTATTCCTGTCAGTAATGCAAGATCACATGATGTTGAATGTTCTGTGAAACCGCATCTTCACCAGAGCTGGCTTTCTTAAGGGGGAACCAGGGGTGAGCCTATGGTTATTGGATTTCTTTTTCTTTTATCGAACCCTTTCCACAAGTAGCAAACACACACTAACACATAAACATGCAAACTCGCAAACACATTCACGCGTTACCGATATGTCTCCCCTCAGCCCTTACCATGCCCCCATCAACCCCTACCATGTCCTCCCTTTTCCCCCCATCCCATTTCCCCTCTCAGCACCCTATGAAGCCTACTCAGTTTGACTCTATGGCTAGTCCAACACCAGGTGTGGTTAGAACCTAAGTATATTTCATTCCTTCTCATGTAAAACGCTTCCTGTCTGTGACCACTCAGCAACAGCCCTTCACTAACTTTCTACCTTTTTCAAGTTAAATATTTTCAGTGCACAAACCTTTCGAAAAATTAAGAGCCATGGGATTAGCTGTTACAAGTTCACAGTCTTGAAGATTCCTAGAAAGTAATCTTTTGTGTACACAACATATTTCACATTCTCAAGTGCAGCTACAGCTGCTTCTCTTTGTTGTAAATCAGTTCAGCATGGGAAAATATCTATCTTTAACCTCTCTCCAAACGACACACCGGCTTAGGGAAAATGTAAGCACTTGGGTTTTATTTTTCCTTTTTGGTGGAGAAGAGGAAATTAATTAGTATCACAAACAGTCCTCTTAGCACATTTACCTCTGGGGATCGCTTATTTCCCTAAACGTAAACACATGATTACACATTTTTGTAATACATATTTCAAATGTGGGCGACTGCAATAAAACTGACTATTAGGTGGCCATTTTAGCAGGTTTCTTTCTGTGCCTGGAGGTAACATATTTACTTATGCTACATCAGCAGACAAAATGTCCACTTGTAGATTGAGCCTATGATATATACAATCATTTTTGTCTGTTGCTGACATTCGTCAAGAGGCTTGAGCATTTCTTTAAAGCGTCATTAAACTTAAGTATATTTATTCGTTTTCATGTTTTAACTTCTAGCTTTGAATTATTCAATCTCAGTGGTTTTACTTATATTTAACTGTAGGCAAAAAATAGGATAGGAAGCTCCAGAGTTTATCATGGACATCTGACTAAACATCACATAGTTATCATTTTCTTTGGCAGGTATTACCATGGGCATATATACCTTATCTGTGCCTGACAAACATTACAAGTCAACCGCTTTATATGCAGTGTGTGTTCAAAAGACAGACAGTGGTGAATCCACAATAACAATAAGCACAATAACAAGTGGTATATATGTAATATATATGTAATAGAGTATAGGAGAGACTCTTACACTTTGCAGGTCAATGCCTGGCCTCTTTGTATTTCTTTACAATGCAGTTTTCTCCAAAAAAATCAGAAGGTGGATACCAGGATGTTGAGAAGTATAAATATATCTTTAATCTTGAATAAAATTTGGTAGTTTACATTAAAAAGTGGTATAAAACCTCCCGTAACTTCCGCTTGGTGTCCTATTGCGTATATTTCGTATGGACTTCTAAGTGTGCGGCTCTTCCCCTCCTGTTTTAGTCAATATGCACGACGCGTTTCACTCCAATAGCTTCTTCTGGTACGTGACTCTTGTTTCCACCTTACATTATTTAAATTCTCTCATTTCACTCAATTGGTGGAGACACAATTGGACTCACTTGATTTTTAATCGCATCGTTATTGGTACTTTGTTCTGTTTAGTATTAACCCCATGTTGTCCATATAATTCACAGCATGTGTAAAATGAAAAAAAATTGTACATATTATAAATACACACATTTATTTTGTATTACATAATTGAAATATTTAAATCTGCAACTTTAGTAAAATATACAACTAGAGATCCAAAATACAGAGCTAGTTTAAAAGATAATTATAATAGCTCACTGTTTCTTAATTTAAAACCGGGATTATTATTTAATTTATAATTCCATAATGTCCATGTTATAAGAAATTGCAGAGCTCAACATCCACTTTTCTTCTTGTCCTACTTTTTTAAAAAATCCTCTTCCCTCCAGAATTTTTTACCTTGTGTTATCCCAATGAATTGTAGGTGTTTAGGTTCACTATTGTGATATTTTGTAAAATGGGTTCATACGCTGTGTTTTTTCGGATATTTCGTATATGCTCTTCTATTCTCGTGTGCAAAAATCTCGTGGTCCTTCCTATGTATTGTAACCCACTCGGACAGGTGAGCATGTAAACTACATTTTTGGTATGGCATGTTATATGTTGGGCTTCAACCCAGATCTTTTTAGAACTGAGCAACACCCCTGGTTGCTGGGTAGTCATGTTCTCTTACAGTGGTTACATCATTTTATTGTCAATGGGGCCCCCTCAAAAGTTAAATCATCTTGGGCCCAGTATCCCGCTAGGGATGACCCTACATAAAGGATAATGTAGTTACTTAAGGTTTTGAATAACATTTACTATAAATTGCTTTGGACTACTGGATAGATGGACACTTTCAAGGAATGTTAAGGGACATCCAAGGATCTGCCAACATTTTGTTTGTCAAACCAAGTTTAAAAATGATCATCAAGATACAAAACAGAACTCATGGGCCATACAGGAAACTGCCACACCAGGGAGGGTGATTATTCCTCTTCCCAAACCTGCTGCCCTAGTAATCACTAATCTACCCTTGCATACAGTAGTTACAGGTCTGACGTAGATTGTGGTTCTAAAAAAACCCAAAGAAATCAATGATTACCTAAAAATTGAAAGAGATACGCTTAGGCAATATGATTTGCACCTGGATTGAACACTTGCTTAAAGATAGAACTCAAAGAGTTTTTGTTAACAGAAAGTTCTCCAAATGGACAAAAGTGGTAATCTGGAATACCTCAGGGTTCTGTTTTTGACCCACTGTTATTTAAACATCTTTATTAATGATCTTGCAGTGGTTATTGAAAGCCATGTTTCAGTATTTGCAGATGACACAACGTTAGGTAAGCTAATAGAGTCTGAAATAGAAGGTACTTAACCTGGAAGGAGATTTGGTCAAATTGGAGGACTGGGCAGCCTAATGGCAGTGATATTTACGATTGACTAATGCTAGCGTATGCACTTTGAGAAAATAAAGAAATCTGCAAAGTATACCTTAAAAGTAGTTGTGTTCAGGATGGAGCTTGCAAAAAGTGCAGAGGAGTACTATAAAATGAACGGGAAGAATGGAAATCCTTAGTTATGGCTAGAGGAGCTGAATTTGCTTCCACTAGAAAACAGGCATCATTTTAGGGATATGATATCATTGTATAAATACATACTCATGCATATTGCTTTAACCTTGGGCTTTTGCCTTTTTCTAGATGAGCAGCAAGTTTGAACTTGATGGACTTGTGTCATTTCAACTTAAATTAGCATTTTATTATGTTACCCTGTATTTACTGGAGTGAAGTTCGCAAAGTAGTATGAAGTACAAACATAATACAAGATACATTATATTTTTTTGTCATAACGCTATATTTAAGAATACCCATGATACTTGTTTAACCCCTTAAGGATAATGGGCGGTTCCTAAACCCATTGAAAACAATGCATTTTGAGCCCGTACATGTACGCGCTTTGTCATTAAGGGGTTAAAAACAACAAAGTTGCTTTAAAGTGCATGCAGAAACACATTTCATGACGGTGGCCCTTCAAACACAGCCCATGTATCCCTTCTTTTATAACAAACATTACAGTTTAGTAGGAAAACATCGGGTTTGTTCAAAATGTTCCTGAGCAAATGCAAATTGTAAAAAAAATGTTTGGTGGAGATCTGTTATATTTCCCATGTACTTACTGCTAAGTTCAATTTAACATTGCTTATTTTTGAAAGTTTACCAATGCAAGTCAGAATGTGTGTTTTATTACATGTTCCATTGAGAGATTAACTGGAAATCCTGAGTTTTTGCTCTCCTATAATCAAATACAATTCAATTTCATATTACTTTCACATGATTCATCTTCAGTTTCTAAATTTTACTTTTCCATATGAGATCACATTGCATGAACATCTCATAATATGCATTATCCATTCAGAAACCTTTCATTTAGTCAGAAGGTACATGGGGTTCTCATTTTCATCCTTTCCCTTAACTATCCCCTGATTATGCTTTGCATGCCAGCTTTTTTTTGTCTGTTCTCTATTATTTTTATCTTTTGTTGTCACCTTGACCTCTCATTATATTCCTTTTCCATCCATACATTCAATTTCCTCTATCAACTTTAACATACTTTTGTCTAATCCTTACTTTTCTTTCCTTGATATCTGAAGTTTCTCTTGTTGCCTCCCCCACCCTGGCTAATACTGACATAGTCATAGTCATGGGATTCAGGGCATGAGCCCATACTGGCTTCAAGAGGAATATAACAAACATTACCATATACACACCTCTATAAATAACACAAAACACTATATAACATACAATATCTATGCATGTTATTCACTCCATTGTACCTTTTTCTCATTATCGCAACTATCATGCTGTTATTTCCTGAATTAAGCCCTTTCCCAAAACAGATTTGGTCCTATAGCCTTATTAACCGTGCCTAACCATGCCTCTAATGTTTACATTTAAACAGAGACTTAACTTTTTGCCTGATTAACTGATTAAATGCCGAACTGTTTTTCTTTATTGTTTTGTTTTTTGTGAAAGTTATGTATTAAAATGTGCCTTTATCTTTCCAAAATTTTATTGTATAGTCTTGATCTTTGCAACACTACTAACATATAAGTTTATTATTGAACTGTACATTGTATACTTAAATTAACAGTAAAATAGAAAGTTATTGAAGCTATATTAAACATTATCAACAAAAACAAATATACTGTTTTGTCTAATAGAGACAAGCATACGGTTGAGCTTATGAAAGCAACTAAATTACCATGAAATTCTGTATAGCATTTTGCAAAATGTTCACATGCTGGGGTAAACAAGCAGGGGTAATCTTAAGGTTAGTGCCTCCTAGGTGGAATGTTTATTTGGTGCCTTCCCCAACTAAAGCATAGGCACATACAAACACTCCATACTCCACACCATACATTTACACATACATACACTCACACAATATCACTCCCTCTTTCTCCTCAAACCACTATGCCTAGGTTCGCTCCTGACACACGACTGACCATACACTAACACCTACACATAAGCTGACACCAAATACTAACACACACTCTTACTGGGAAGAAACAATACATAAATTTACAACATGCAATTCAATAAACAAAATATTGTAGGCCTCTTTTTCACAAGTTATCCCATGTCACATCTTACCTTGCCCACAGTCTGCTATCCTTCAAAACACAACAGGTCAGATAAACAAGTTGGTACTAAATGTCCACTAGATCAAGGGTTCTCACATGTCAACTCATGGAGTAGCAGTAGTTCCTCAGTATAACATCATATAGGGTCTGTACCACCAGGGCTGACATTAGAAATGTGGTGGCAAGTATTAAGTCATGGCTCTAGGTAACACCTACCTCTCAACAGTGTGAGACCACTTCAAATTAAAGAGGATAGTGGGACTTTTTCATTCTTTTCTTCCAGGATAACATATGGGATAATGAAATTGATAGAGGACATTAAGAAGAATAATTATATTATTACAATCATTAAATATACAATTGGAAATAGAGACCACATTGTGCCACATTGAATGACTCATCTATTGCAAAATGTATCTTTAAAATGCTTCTTTTCAGTTTTTTAACTTTCCAGTTTTTTTTTCTTTAACTGGGAAAAGAAAAGTCATCCTGCCATTTTAATAGGATGCAATCTGCCACTGCCATTATTTGAATTTCATTGCTCAGGATTAATTTGTGACAGCATGTTCAGTATTAAACACTATTGTACAGTGGTACAGTGCAGTGTTTGTACAATTGTTGCATAGTGAGAGTGTTGGCATGACACAGGCATCTTGATTTGAAGTTTGAAGAACCCTTAGCTAGATGGTATTTAGCACAGCGTCTCAGTATGCTTTGTAAATGTCCATTCATGTTTCCTTTACACACCTGTAACACGGTATTTATTATCCAGCATTACAATTGTACATACAGTATGTTTAGACACCAGTTGTGTTGCAGTTTCACTATTTTGGTGGCAATGACACATCCCACTCATGTCCCTTGAAGAACCAACTGTGTTTGCACACCTGGGTATTAGCAAACTATGACATAGTTTCCATTCCAAATGAAAATCCTTTACCAGTGACGGATTTTCTATTTACCAACTTCTTCCATTGTGACCCATGGGAAAGGTTTGCCATAAACTAAGGTCTTCCTTGCAAGCTTCTCTTACAGCTTTGGCAGCGTTGAAAAGTACATCCATTAAACATTTTTCTGTCCTTAAGGATAGGCTGACAGGCGTGTAAACTCAGAGAGGAGAACCTTCTTTAGACATTAATGATTTAAGTAGTCAGTGCTGTGCAGATGAACATGTTTCTGTAATGTGTATCAATGTACATATTTATTGTTCATATTGCTCAGGTACAATAGTGTAGCGATACAATGAGGAAAAAAGGTTGGTGATGACTGCGGATGTTAAACTTTAGCTGTCTTGCAGAAAACACAGTAATGTAAATGCAACCAAGGAAAGTCTGGTAACTAGTGAACTGTTGGGTGTATTCACTAAAGGGAGGGTATTTATGATAGTTTGCAGGAGAGGATCAGTTTCAACTCTTTGGGATCTATATACTAAAGGTAGGGTGAGTTTGCTAGGATTCCGCTTTTTCACTTGAACATTTTCAATTACGCATTACAAAGATCTAGCACCAGGGAAATTCTGTTGCAGGAAGAGCTTGGCTCAGTCAAGTTTAAACATATTTTAAACAGTGAGATTGCTTGAAAGCGCATTCTCCTTGCTGGAGAATCTCGCCAGTGTTGTTCCTTCATAATTAAATAGTAGAGTGAATTAAAACTGCTGCAAACACTGCTGTCATCTCTTCATTTAGTAAACAAATCCCCTTGTCCTTACTATGTATTGTGAAGAACCATTCTGAGTGAGATTCTGCCGACTTCCTCATCGCGATTATGCCAGCTCAGCACTCCTTGCTTGAGGAGTAAAGTGATGGAATTGAAGCCATACAAACTCTTGCTAATATTTCATTTGTGAATAAACCTCAGTATGTAACATATTGTTATGTCTAACACACATTTAGAAAAAAAAACCATACAAATTCCATGAAAAGTTCTAGGAAGGTTCAAGCCATGGTTTAAATGATATGCAACATCCTTGTCATTTTAGACATCCCAGTGGCTGTACATGATATTGCAAGTGAAAACAAAACAAACAAAACAGACAAAAAATCTCTTTAGCAATTCTGTATATAAGAACAGCCCAGAAGGCAATTGTTACCTTGCAAGACCTTCCTTGACTGCAACCTTGATCAAGCAATTCCTGAAAGGGACTACGAAACTATTGAATTATTACCATACTTTTTTTAGAAAAATGAAACATTTGAAATTTTAAAAGCAGATTGTTTTTTTCTTGTTTGTCATTTTATTTAACATCTACACATAAACGTTATCATATAACACACTCAATAATGATTTTCAGCAAGCTAATGCCATTCTGATATAGAATGGTACAGTTAGCATTTTGATATGGTTGGTTACTGATACTTCATGGGTGTCATACTCTGTATAACACAACATGGTTTGAGATGAATAGAGTTGTTGGGAAACATAAGTAGTAGCCTAATGCTTAGGATCTGATTTCACAAATGCTTTGTTGTAGAAGTGGGAACAGCAGCATCACATAATAAGGTAACCTGGCATCAAAGATCAGATTAAATACAAAAGCCAATGTACAGGTTGTTTTTTAACATGGCTCTAACCATTTTTGGCATGTCTGGGCATTCTTGCTTAGACATGCACAACATTAGATGCAAAAAGATGTGTTTTTTTAGGGTTTTTAGTAAAATGTCCTAAACATAAAAAAATCAGACATTGATGGCCCTGTAGAACACCCTTGATCTATAAGAAGACCTATAGCAATAGAAAAAAAGGATACAGAAACACCAACTGTGTTTTCAGAAATTGGAAGGTGTAAGACGCACGTGTCTAGAAGAGTTGCCAGGTGTTTGTCTGTGAAAAGAGGAGAAATGCAGACTGGTCTATTACTTTCCCATCACCCATCTAGTATGTTTTTTTTTCTTGTTCCAAATTGATTTCAGTTTCACTCATTTGAGGAACCTCTGAATCATACATTCTAGTGTAATCTACTACATATTCCAATTGTTTATGTGTATAACATACATAAAGCATAGAGTATCGCTGACAACACACGTTAAAAGTGTTTATGCCGATCACTTTTCCCTTCTGATGTCATAGGCATATCTCCCAAGTGTAGAATATATAGTCCCAAATCCCTGTTTTTCATACACTGATTTAAGACGTATATGCGCTGTTTATCTGACTCTCCATGACAACGAAAATGTCATTAATGCTCATTGTAGATGTTTTTCAGAATGCACATTCAAATACTTTGAGTTTACCAACTTGTTTATTTGTTTACTGAGTTACACAACAAGCTACCAGAAAGTAACCTCAAAATTTCCAGTCCCACACCCAGTTTGCAGTTCCAGTCAACACAATCTCAAGTAAAAGGTCTTCCTCTAAGTATACGAAATACCGAGACACATACCAAAAGAGATTTAGTTAAGGAATGTGAGCGAAAAAGCAATCAGATGTAAAATGATAAAGCCCCGGGTACCGGCCCATTGTAGTTCATTCATGTTTTATTATTTTTCTCTGGAAAACTGACAGTTTATAAAACTGTCACCTTTAAGGACTGCAAAAAATATCACGCGCCAAAGCTACAAAATCGGTATCGGCTTCAATGTCTTGAATAAAATGAATCACATTGGGCCATCTTGGCGTACGTGGTCACCTTTGCACAAAGTTATGGAAACATTAATACTGAAGCGAGCACATATGGGGTATTAATAGCAACAGCAGTTCCAATTTGATGTATACTGTGCTGTCTTTACAAGAATTGTTCGTCATAGAAAGATACACAATATGATTTACAAGAATGACGCATGTTTCATGCTGATACTGTAAGATGGAAAGCACTCAACAATTTCATATAAACTCAATGTCTTAAATGATATTGTCTATAAGTCATAAACCCTACCCCCTTTCATTCCCTCTCGTTCCCCCCCCCCCTAACTTGTTTGAAACTTTTGGATGAAGAATGTGGGAGGTTTGTAGTCCTTTCTGCACCCACTAGAGGACCCTCCCCCTGCCCAATTTGGGTGAAGCACTACCTTTTTTTCCCTTTTCCTTCCAGGGAACATATCTTTACTCCCTTCTTTTCTGACCAGTCTCCACTAAACAAAAGAAGGTCTGGACATTTTACCCACTCTCCTGAACCTAAAAGGTATGCATCTCGTTTTATAACCCACGCTCTATTTTCCAGGATAACAAATACTTTTTCAATAAAAACACCTTTCAACTATTTTTTCTTGTTTTTATTTTTTTTAAATCATTTTTTTAATTATATTTTTTTTGTGATTTTTGTGTTCAAGTTGCAAACTATTGTAATGTGCATGGGCTTTCCTTAAAGTATGCTCCACATTTGTTTTTATATATATGTTTATATAATATATAACATATATATATATATATATAATATATATAGTAACAGTTTGAGAGAGAGGTAGAGTTAGAAAGGTTTTGTTGTAGGTTTCCAGATGTCAGTTAGTTGCAGACATACATGAATGGGATGCGATGATCAGCCTGGAGTCTTTTTTTTTTTTTTTTTTAGGCATTTAAGAATCTGAATGGGAAAGAATCTGCACCTCTGTGTTTGTATTTCATATTCTATTGTAAAGTTCGAATTCGTTGCTTAACGGCACTGCAGATGATTTGCCAAAGAACGGGTCAGCTGGAAACGGGCACTAGGGACATCGAGCAAGGGGCAGAAGGCTTTATTGGAGGGAGAGGGGTGGAGAGGGGGGGGTCCCGCGTTTAACCCTTTCACTGCCGCTCAGCCCGGCACGTATGGGGTTAATCCTAATGCATTCCGTTAAGAGAATGACTTACTTTCTTTGTGAGTGAAAGTCGGATTCTCGCTCTCCGCCTCTTCCAATCTGTTGGAATATTTCTTTGTAACCGGCATATGTGTGTAATTGCACGGGGGGGGGATTGGGAGGGGGGGGGCTAAGGCTTTAAATTACATTGCTGCATTGCCTTATACTTTTTTTGTTTTGTTCTGCATGCTAACTTGAATTTCATTGAAACTCAGGGTTGGATTTTTTTTTTTTGGGGGGGGGGTATTTTTTTGTTGTTGCAGTATGTAAAGTGTTTGTGTGTTTAAAAGTTGGAGATCCCACTGTTGTCCTAGCTGGGGACCTGTAGGTGTGCAGAACTGCATGAGATTCGAAATTCTAGAACGTATCACACGGCTATCCATCCCAGATGTGGCATTTTCCCCTTTAACCCCTTCGGATCCTAGGGGTCTTATTGTATTGCATTTTATTGTGGCTCTCAGTGGAGTTGAATAACACACAGTAGTTGAGGTTTAGTAGACTCACTATGAGTTTTATGTATCTAGAGGATAATAGTTTTGTTGGGTTTTTTTTCTGTTTTAAAAAAGGTTAGTTCTTCTTATTGGATTTAGAAAAGTAATGTATTTAAAAGTCTGGCTGGTTACTTTGCCTCTCAGAGCTAGAAAAGCACCGTCATCCCATGCACATCTACCCCTTTTGTAATTTTTGCAGGGCAAACCGGAGTAAATCTATTGTAAAAGTTTTGTCTTTGTGTTTTTGTTTTAAAAACAATTGTTTATTCTTGCATGCGGCACGTTCAAAAAGCGTGGCTAAGTAAAGCGAGATGGCCACTTAAACCAAGGTTTTTGTAACATAGTAAAATGCATCATGAAGGGCAAAACTAATTTAAATATAACCCAGCAGGATACATTGAACCAATTAACCTTCATCGCTATATCTGGTTGTTTTAATTTTTTGATACTGCCACAGGTCTCTGCTCAAAAATAGTTTCAAAAGTCTCAAGTTGCTTTTTTTTGGGGGGGGGGGCGGGTTTGCAAACTAGAACTACAGTCTTAGTGGTTAGAACAAATTTGGAAGAGAATACTCTCTAATTTCTAATATGATACGGGTTCAATAAAAGGTTTTTATAACCCACATTTACCAGGGTATTTAAAAGTTGTGGCAGGCTATTTAAATACATATAGCTTTCTGTTATAAGAATCACTTATTTCAGAACACAGCCCCACCTATGATGTGGCGACTTCAATGAACCAGGATTTACTATTATTCTTAGGGAAAAGCTAGGGCAAATTAAAATGTGGTTACTAATGAAAATGCTCGTGTTGGTTTCATACATATATAGTATTCTACATAGTATAAAGTGAATTAAAATGTGGGGAGGGAGAATGGAGCATTTGTTCATTTTGTAATGTTTAAAAAGGAAATCTGTTCCTGTTAAAATTTTGTGGATTACTTCCAACTGGAGCCATAAGCCATTGAAATTTTTATCTAGTTGTTCTCCCGAGTGCCAACATTTTCTTATACACAAAGAAAAAGCTTGCTAAAGACTTACAGATGCATATGAAGCGTTTTGAACTTCAATGCTTAACTTTTACAAACCAATTTATTTATACATCTTTATACATATTTTGATGCTTCGTATATTGTATACACAGTCTGAGAGGACTTGCAATACAAAATGTTCCAACACAAAAAAATGTTACACTTTATACAAAATCTATATTACATGTCCCGCGTTAGAAACTGAGTTGTGATATGTATGCTAAAAGACCATTACTTAAAATACCTACGTTTATAAAACCCAAATGGGTCAAGATTGACAATTTGTACATGAATTGGATGGGTTAGTGATAACATGGGTCATGTGTAGTTGTGTAGTTATTCTGCTCAAATACCGAATACAACCAAGATCACAGTTATGGACATTTAAGACTGGGTCCAAAAGCCCACAGGGTTCTGAATTTCATCGAACATATTCCACAGCAGTCCGCCAAGATGCCATTGCCTCTTCACTAACTGCTTTAAAGACGTCATGAAAAGGCCTTCTTTAAACCAGAATTCTAGAGATTGGGGGGTTGGAGGAAGGAGAAGGCTATGGTTTCCCAGTCTATGGTGTCATAGCTTAGTCAGGCAGAGATTGGTGCTGGGCTACAATAGATTGTATTGTAACTAACCTGTGGAAGGAAAATCCTAGTTTGTTCTAAAAGCAAATTCTCTTTAATTATTCATTTTATTTCTCATTATATGTTTTTGAAGTGTGTTCAAATAATTTTTGCATCAATCGACAATGATGGCAATACAAATTAGAGGATAAAAATCAGTAAAAAGTGGAAAGGAATCATCTTACATTGTGGCAAAATCAGGTTACACAAGCAGGGTTCCCATGTTGTCTAAAATGAGTTTGAGAACCCATGAAACTAAGCCTTGTAGAGGCTTCAGAGACAATATTGCCAATATTGTCCACAAGGGGGGAATGCTAAATGTGACCGCATACTGTAGTGTAGATGGTAGTAATGGAAATTGGTGATTTCTCTCTGAACATTCAATGGCAATAGAACACACGGGAATTGTTTTATGCACTTTTTTGTTTTTGTCTGAACTCAGAATAAGGAAAGGACACCATAATTGTGTGTTATATCACTTTTGATTGACCTGCTGCTGACATCATTAATAATTTACAAAGTTTAGCATTACTGGCTATACTATATGAAAACTGATAGCATTTTAAATGTTTGTAATCAGCATTATTAAAAGCCTCACTTTGCTTGATTCCAGTTCTATGTAAAAATGTTAAAATAGTTTAATATTTTGCAGATTTTGTAGAATTGCTGTTGCTTTTGCAAGTGTGGATAGAACATAGATCGGTGCCGTTAGCAACAACATGTTTTATTATATATTAAGTATGATCTTGTCTCACAGCCATATGGAACATAATTTAATGGCAGATAAAAACCATTCAGGCCACTTAGTTTGCCCATTTTCATGCTGTAAAAACCTTATTCGATCCTTGATCATCATCAAACATTTGCTCACAATTAGATCTTTGGTCTTATCCCAAACTTTATTAACATCTATCACTTCTGCTGGAAGGCTGATCTACCATCAGTGACGTAAGACTAGCTTACATTAGGCTTACATTATTATCTATGCATCTGATACTCTAGCTTTACACTTTGCCCATGTAGGCGTGTAGTTGCATCAAGTCAACAAAAATCTACAATGATTCTTTATTTAAGTAAGCTTTTTGCCTATATAGGATAATAAGAAATGCTTCTCTATGAGAGTAAAAAGGCGGTGTATGGGTTACAATATGGGCTATAGTATAAGTAATATAATTATAAGAATGATAATGGATTTTCATTGTTTTTTTTACCCTTTGAAGGAGAGCGACGGGACAGGAGATCTCAATGCTCAGGACATTTTCCTGTCTCCCATCACCTAGGCAGAAGTGAAAGGTAAAGTGGGAGAGTGGTCACACTCAGTAGTGTGATTTTTGAGCCCCTACCATCATGGGGGTGATATGGCTGGCCAAGTTTATGCTGGGATGTACAGCACTTTGGTATGTGGAGCAAGCCCGGGCCCAAATCGAACATGGAGATCTACAAGTCGATCGGTTTGAAGAGAAAACCAGAGTAAGAAGGAGAGGACAAGACACACTCAGAGGGTATGTTGTATCTAGGTTTGATATTTACTAATGACATTTTTCTGATCTTTGAAAAACTGTATATTGTAGGAGTTACAGGGTCTAGCACTATCGAACCTCACAAGTATGTTATTAAATATAAAGGCACAGGTGGAGGAAACTATGGATATTATGTTGCATCTACATGAAGATGTGGCAGGATATTTCTAGAAAATTATGATAACGATGATATTAGTAGAGATACTAGCTTACAGCAGAGGAAGGTGATTTTATTTGTTGGCAGGAGATGGCACATGCAAGAGTTTTTACTTAGGCAAGGTACATGAATGGGTTGCCTCACTGCTTCCGGTCATTAAAATAAGGAATTGGAAGAAGCTCTCAAATGTAGAATTTTTTTACCTCCTCGAAATGAAGATCATTACTACATTCCTTATAAGAGCTGAGGCAGTGATAATCGTTATCTCGCGGTTCAGCTGTTGTTGAACCTAAATTCAAGTCGGCTGGTGAATAAGTTGGGAATTTTAGTTTCTCTCATCAACAGCTGGAGAGCTACCTGTTGGTTGTCATTGGTTTAAATCTCTTAGTGTCAATTTACCCCATAAATCCATATGAAATAAGATTGCTTTTCCTACCTCAAAAGAAAATGTGCCTCTACTTAACATACAGAATTTTTATGTACACCTGTTTAAAAAAAAAAACCCTGCCACTCTAATAAAATCATACCAGTCCACCATGGTTTTCCAGCGTGAGTGCCAAAAAGACGTCTAATGCTGGGAAGAATGGTTCCTTCCCAGGGAGGCTGTTAAACACCAGTAATGTAAGCAGTCATCACACCTGGAAAGAGTTATACAAGAATGAGGAATTTAGGAGAAATTAGGATGTAACAGAGTGGGTAATATACTGGATTTTTGTTTTCACTGCCACTAGCGTATTGAATAATGAGGATGGTATCTAGTCATTCTGTAGACATCAAACAGAACCTGTATAATATGTCTGGTTGCAGCCCAGAAGGGCATTTATAATCATGACTTATTTGTTAACAACCATTTTTTGTCACATCAAGAATCAAATGTGTAAACAATATTGTATTTGAAATGTTCACTCACTACAATACATCCTGACAAAGTCTGACACCACTTACTGATGATGACACTCTATTGACAGAGGAATTGCTGATATCAGCGGGAATCTCATAATTCCTACTGAATAAATCCAATATCTCTGCTCATCTGTCCAACTCCAGATGATAACAATCAGCCCAAAATCTGATTATTTGTCACTGATGTCCTTCTTTATTAAAAATAGCGGCTTTAATCTGTGAGAGCTGGAAAAAGTATCGTATTCATACAGAGAAGATTTACTTTTTAATTAAAAAGTCTTTGGCGATCTGATGGCAGGAAAGCTCTGTGAATTATGGGATGTAACTCTATACTTTCTGTGAGGTAATAATCAAGTCACTTATTCTTCACATGTGTTGTTTTAACCACCAGATGTAAGAGAGGGTGACAGGGGGCTGGGCAAGAATCCATCTTACAAGCCTTAAGACTGTTAGTATGCATGGCTAATTGAGGTTTCTCCTGAGGCTATTGGATCCAAGCAGATGCTCCTGTCCTCTGATCATGAGAGAAAAAAACCTTAAATGCTTTTAAATTCCTTCTCCTTTAGCCAGGTGATGATCTAAGGGAAGTCAGCAACTTACAAAGCAACTACTTTATATATGTGTCAGACATGCTCATGTGGCTGTGTTACTGTATGCCTCGTTTTGACCACACAAATTGGCAAAGTGTGGTCAAATTTGTACTCAAACCCCCAGATTTTCTCCCCTTGTGTCAGAGCTAAGGACCAAGTAAGATAAGGCACCAGAAAGACAACCCTGCTATGAATATATATATATATATAGTGAACATGTTTAGGAGTTACTTCTATAAATGATATATTGTTTTTATATATAAATGGAGAGAGAGATTGCGGGTGCGAGAGACTCAAAATATGTTATGGTGTGGACAAAAAGTTAGGAACTAAGGAAGCATTGCCAAACACTAACATCCACCAGACCTAAAGATATAGAAAGAGAGAGAGAGAGAAAGGGAGAGCGAGAGAGAGAGAGATGCTATAACACATGTAGGTATAGCTAAATCAGCAGAAACATATACATGGTTGACATTTAGGAACTAGTGTAGATTACATGAGTAGGATGGAGACAGGGATCCTCCTCCCATGTTCCATAAACAATAAAGGGAGTCTGCTATATGTCACCACGTACTCTTTTATTTGACACCAATGGCTTAGTAAAGCCCATACTTGCCAACTAACAAAGTTTCCAGATTATGGAATCCGGGACTTGATATATATTGCTTTTACCCAGGCCAGAAATAATTATATCTTATTGATTGTTAGCAGAAATTATATGCTATATTTATGACCTGGTACTTGACCAGAATCTAAATATTGAACTAGCATAATAATACTAAAACATATTTTATATGATGTACCTTCCATGTAAATTTTGTTTTATTTTTTGGGGACATATACATGTTTAGCAAGGGCCACTGCTCATGGAGACATTAACAGTGGTTAAGTCATAAGAGAACGAAGCAATACTTTATGGATCTAGTCCACGAACTCTATCATGTCAGCAGGGTCAGGTAAACTCCTGTTACTTGGCCCCACCGAGCTTCCATCTCCCAAACTGAGCAGGCCAAAGTTGGACCAGCCCTGTTTGAAGAACTTGGACAGCCTCCCAGTGACCTATACATAATATCTATTATTACTCACTCTCCTTATATTCCTCAATGCGTGTAGTGACCAGCTTCTTAGATACAATGTACTTAAAATACAATCTAATATTTATAGCTCTGCGGTGTCAGCTGACATGATGGGGTTTTTACAGTGGGTTTTTAAGGATTCAATTGCATGCATTAACACATTCCACAAAAATCAACTAACTATTAGAAATTGAAAGGTACTTGCTGTCATCAATCTTCCTCATGAAAAGCTTTATCTGGTTGCACTATGAGGTCAATACGTTAAAAAGAACGATTAGTTGTACTCCCTCTAGACAAAAACAGCTGAATGAATTTTACTGGCCTATAATTATTGAGATCAAGGTGTTAGAATAGTGTTGCTTTAGGTAATGTTTTCTGAAAATGGTTATATCAGGTTGTATGTGAAATCTGTGTTTACTTATTTATAGCCTTGGTAAAGGTATGAATTATTTATAGTGGCTATTTACCTGGCTAATTTAGCATTCTGGCTTTTTTAATTGGAAATCGTTAGCCAATTCTTGCTTCATACACACAAAAAAAACATTAATGAAGATATTCTACAAAAGTAAGTTGTTGAATGCATATATGTTTAAAAGTCTGCAAAATGTAATTATTTTGGTCTATATTATGCATTGAACATAGCATATTTAACAACATCAATGTATTAACACAAGACAATCGTACTTCCAGACATGGTTATATGTATTAATAATGTCAGAAACAAAGAGACTTCTACATAGTGGCTTTTTGTACATTTTGGTTATGAATCCTCTCTGTGTGAATGGATTTTCTGGATGTTCGCCTTGCAATCCTAAAGCCTACTTCTTTTCAGGAAGTCTCTAACTTTATATCTGTGAAGGGAAATGGTGAAAATTGGAACAATAGTCCTAAAATGGAGTATTACCTCCAGGCGGGGGACTGTTGAAATACTTTCTCTTAAACTACAAGCCACTGAGTCTAACCTTACAGGAAACGGCAGTGGTTATGGGGTCAAAAGGACTGGGGGCGAAAGTAAGTGAGAGAGTGATAATGCCTTGAAGGACCAAAAACAAGAAGTCCTTCCAGGGTTTATAACTTGAAATGCCATGGGAACAAATAATAGTTTGTACTTAAAAAGCAGACGTCTGAACCCATTCAGAAGTGTAGTCCAAACTTTTGATTTTGTCTTAGATATAAGAGATTATGCCAGGCACCAATTCTAGACATATACGCATCATCAGGTGATGCAGGAAAGGAACACCGAAGAGTCTTCATTAAACCTTCATTAATCTCTACTCCTGCAACTTTCACAATAGAAAATTCCTCTGATGCCCAAGCGATTAATGTGATTAAACATAACATCCTTTTTACACAAGAACAATACAATCTGTGTGGTATCATTAATCTATTATTTAAATATACAAACAATGCTATCCTCAGAGCTGTGCACTAGATCTGCCACTCTCTATGTATTACACCTACGACTTCCAAGTGAACCAGTCAGGTTTTCTTGGCCGCTGTAGAATGTCTAGCCTCGCAGTATTTACTTTGTAAAGGACCCAGCTCTGTTCTTGTTATAATCTGCACATTCTGTAAATTATCAGCAATATTCTATTTTACTTGGGTCTCGAGATCAAAGCATTTCAATGAATAGCCAAAGAGTTGGAGAAACCTTACTAAATTTATGTGTTTATGTTGTCTTTCTACATCTTACCAAGAAGCCTATTCTGTTCTAATTCTTTTCCGTGATGTGGTTAATACTTTTTTGGTCTTCTTTCAATGGTCCCGACATAGATTTCAGTGTGTCTAACATTTCTTATTTTAAGCCCAGACACATTTAGGAAAGAAAAGTACATGTCTCTAGAAATGACCCGAACAAGATAAACTCCTGTACATTTTAAACCATTAAATCACATGGTTAGACACCCATGATGGTCAGGCTGACAAGGGGGCAGGAGGGAAATTGCACCCTGGGCTGCTATGAATTGGAGGTACAATCGGATTGGCCTGTACATCTTCAAAAGTATTACATCAGTATTACACCATATAAAATATCAGAAAAAGGCATTGTACATTTGTATAGAAATGTTTTGTAATACTTAGTATTAACAATGCAATAAATAATCTCTATATTAGTTGTGAGTCAGCGTGGGCTATTTCATTTCTGTTGTTTAGTAATTGAGGATTGAACAGGGTTAGGATGTGAAGCAAGGCATAATTCATAGACCTCTGAATTATATATATATAATATATATATATATCTTACATTAAGCAAGCCTGAAGGTTTTCACCGCCATATTGGGAGTGAACAAAAGAGAAGAAGCCGGAGTTTTTTTACATAGTATCTCCTAGCATAGGAGAATTCTTAACCTCATTTAAATACTTCAAGATTTGATGTCTGGCTAAACACACTACAGGACTGTTAAATTGTGAAGTATTTCTGCAAAATATTTTGCTAATCAGCTCCCCAAAGTCTCTGAGGCCTTTGAAGTCAATGAACAAGTCTGGGCAAGCTTAACATCCATGCCCAGAAGCTATGGGAGAAGAGGGCCAGACACAGCTGTTTCACTCAGACCTATAATTTCCACTGGGACGATTGCGTGTGCTGATATTCATACATGCCTGGAAAGTCCTTAGTCACATAACCGTTGCCAATTACTAGAAATAATGTGTACTAACTAATGACACAAAGGAGAAGAAGATGTGGAACAGTAACCACATCCAGCTTCAAATCATTTTTAGCTTAAGGATGGGCTTAGATGCTATAAATAAAATTATATATATATATATATACCATTACATAAGTTATGGTGGGTACCCTTCCACTTAAATTTAAGGGGTAGTTAGAAGTATTATTAAACACTAATCTACAGACACCAGACAAGCCAGAGGGCTCGTTTTTCCCTCAGAAATCTCATGGTGCTTCCACAACCACAAGGGATTCTGGGTAGGCGCATGCAAATAAGGTTAACAATTATTATATATATATATATATATATATAATAGAAGGCTATTTGGAGCAATATAGCGAATATAAATTCCTGTCATGAATATATAAAACATTGAAAAAGTGCAGTTTTCATCAATTAGTAGGGCCTTGCTTGGTCTGCTTGTCTATACTACGTTCATCGCAAGCTGCACAATGCAACTTATGATACATCTCCAAGACCCATCATACTCTCAGAATATGATTCCCGGTATGAAAGACGGATTTGGGGATTCTAGGACTGTCCCTGATATGCATGCATGGTCACCCTAGCAATGCTACTTGGCATAATTCCATGTGGCTATCTAGTCCCCACATAATTTAAAAGGCAATGGTAGGAATCTTTTTTCTAGTAATCAAAGTTATTTTATTTTTTATACAGTCAGTTATACAGTCAGGTCCATATGTTAAGTGTGATGTAAAATTGGCTTTTCTTTCTTATTCTAGACTATTAATTTGCTGTATAACTGTGTATGTCTACCAAATTTGCCTTTTATTATAGAAATATAATAAAGATTTGTATATAAGGCCATTAAGGGCATTTGTTTATAGCGTATTTCAGAAACAAATGATCTTGTATTGAGAAATATTTTTATACTAATAATATTTACTAATTCAAATACAAAACCAGGAATCCACAAACATAATCAAGGGCAGAACTTATGTTCCTGCGTAGCAGGATGTTTATAATAAAAACATGTGAGCTTCAGAAGAGTTAGAGGTAGTTTATCTTGAGTGTGGGCCTTATGGATATTGGCGCACAGATGTGAAGCTGTGTCTGTGATCGTATCGGTCTTACAAAAGAGATGTGGGTAAAAGATCAACACCAAGTGAGCCCTTTGAAGATGAGGTCCGTGTCCTCCTCTATGTTTGCAGAACTCTCTGCACAATTACATCAAAGCAAGAAACAAGCAGCTACCAAGTGGCGGTGTAGAAAACTTAGCATAATGGTATTTCCTTCACCCATGAAAAATGATGTTGCCTGAACCAGCAACAATCATCAACTTAACAGTACTGAAAATCCACTGTAACGATTGCGGGTGGGATGAAAGCCAGCATCTGTACATACACAATAGGGATACACAACCTGACCCTTCCCACCATTAACCTCTATCCAAATCCATCTCTGATCTTATATCTGTTACGAAAGGGCTCACACATTTGCTGGTAAAGATCCTAGGATCCCCCCCTTGCTTTACCCTGGAGGTGGCACATATAACTTTGAATTCTGGTAATTTAGTAGATCATAGATACCATAGTTAAGTACTAAGGATCTCATACATATTTATCTAACCCATACATCTTGTCATACTGAGCCCATAAATCGTAGCACATGGCTGGCAAGGCAGACATATTTTTGTCTTATTGGAAAGAAGCACAACAGGTGTCTCTAAAGCCTTTGAGCATTATACTGGGATTCCTCAAAATTACTTAAAACCTGGAGTTGATAGTATATTCCCTAGGGATTCATTTATGCGTTTGGCATGCATTATGAAAAAGAAAAAAAATGACATGCGCCACATAAACTATAATAAATCACTGTTGGTGCTTCTTTTAAGACGGGACAAATTACTTGAATTTTCAACCCTTAAACAAAAATAACGTAATTAAAATAATGTAATTGTCTTTTGGCTCTTGGGATTGATCAGCATAGAACTCAGGGGGTCACTTTTCTTTCTTAAAACCGTGCTTACATTTTTTAACTTGGGAGTGTTATACGGGAAGTCCCCGTTTGAACTCGGTCTCAAAGTATTCACACATAAATCATGCCTTTATTATAGGTCTGATCCCAAGTTACATCATGACAGATACAGACATAAATCATTTTGTTGTTTCCTTACTATGTTCTCAAGCACTAACAATAACTCTGTCCCATATCTGTTTGCACAGCCTCGCTGTACTGTATTATTATGGATGTGCTCAACTTTTCCTGGAAGCTAGCAAAACGCAAGCTCCATCTGTGTATCATACAGCAGCACACATTGCAGAAACCAGGGAGTCATTATTTAGGGAGTCATTATTGCAATTGTCTGTGTGCGAGTGCACAATCTATTGTTTCAAAGGTAGTTATGGAAAAAATCAAAAACTTAATTTAAAATAAACGCTTACCCTATTATTTAATGTGAATACAGTGCAATCCATGGAATTTCCAGTGGTGTCTTGGGTTGTACAAAACCAGCTGGACTTGGTGTGTGTACCCAGTAAAGGAGTGTTGCGCAAATATTTTAAACATTAGGAAAGAGCCATTGTGATTTTGCAATGTTAAAGTGATATAATGTAGCTTAGCACAAAGCAGATTTGAATTGAAAGTAGGCATCTCAGAAGCATATCATTGTTATATGCCATCAGTCATCACAGTAAATAGGATAGCATAATAGCAGTCATCTAAGATTCCCAAAACTGGAGTAGATTAGAGATGTCTAACCCAGTCCTCCAGGGCTGTAAACATAACGAAGGGTAATAAACATATCAGGGTTTCAAGATTCCTCTAATTAGCATTTAATTGCACAATTAGCATTGTACATTACACATCAATACATTTGATTATACTTATCACTCAAATCAGCTATCATCTTTGGTGGTATAAGTGACCAGTAATCCATATGTGATCAGATGTGATGATATTCCCTAGTTTATGTGGGGTTCTTCTTCTTTCTGCTTCATATGCTTCCCCTGGGTAGGGGAAACATGGCTAGTTGTTCACAGGGTCATGACTAAAGCCCACTAAACATTACCCAGGAGGCCTGGTAATCAATTTTGATACCCAAAGCCATTAAGGCAAAACCAGATGGAGCCTATGCATAGAAACAGGATTTGTTGGCAGATAAGAACAATTTGTCCCATCTAGTCTGCCCATTTTTCCTGATGTAAGGGACGTAAATCTGCCATTGGAGGATAGTGCTTTTCCTGATAATTTGCATCCTGCAAACGACTTACCATTTTTGTAGCCCTCCTCTGAACTCTCTGCAATGTGCCAATATTCTTCTGGAGATAGGGTTCCAAGAATTGTACACAATGTATGTGTGTATGTGAGATCTGTTAAGTGGCATAATTATCTCCCTCTTCCTGCTACTGATGTCTCTTGCTATACAACCCAGCACGCTGCTTGTTTTTTTAATTGCATTGCTTACCTTAGCAGAAATAAATACTTCTAAATTATCTCTCTTCCTCACTGACAGAATAGTGTCCCAATGCTATTTCTGCTTTTGAATTTTTACATCCCAAGTGCATTGTTTTACATTTATCAACACTAAACTGCAGCTGCTAAACTCTCCACTATTCTTCTCATTTACTATTTGCAGTAGCGCCTGCATTTCGTTAGTGGCTTGTGCGGCTTATTTGTCAAGCCCTGTTGTAAGTGCATCTCTGTAGATTTTATTTGGACAGTTTTCATTGTGTGTAATTATGCAGTTAATTGAATATAGCCAAAATACTGAATATCCATACTCATGTACTGTTAAGGGTCTGCAATGTACTGTATTAGTGACATCATCTGATTTAATATAAATTGCTGAAAACGGTGAACAAAACATATTTTTGTCTGTTTTACCACCCATTGTCACATGCATTGTCACATGCTCTTTAAGTCACAAAGACTGAGGCGTGAGAGATATTGTATACATAGTATACAGTTGGATTAACTACGGGCGGGATGTGGCAGTGGCCTGGGGTGGAACAGGGAGCAGGTCGAACAAGAACAGTCTGCACATCTTTAAAATAGTGTAAGAGTTTGGTAAGGATTGCAGAATGTTTTAGTTACTCCGCTAAGCCTTGGCTGTTACTATCCAGCTCTGGGAATTTTACCCTGGCGTTTGTAAATTGGTTGAATTTGGCAGATCTGTGTGAATTCCACAGAAAACGTATCCAAATAGTTTGAGTTCAAAATATTTACTGTACCAATAAAAATTTGATCTAGCCAAAACAAAAGAAAGACAAAAGCTAGTAATGGACTTCCTGCACATTATTTTGGGTAAATGCATGTAAAAACCATAACAATACATAGCAGATGTAATTTCATGTGATTATGATTGATTGACATACAATATTGTTCAGAACTGGTAAATGGGTATAATAAAAATAGATTCTGCAACCTCTAGGTTTGCCCCTCTATAGTAACAAGCAAGATTAGAGATATAAAAAAAGTGTTATCTTTGTCCTTACTATATTCTATATGCCATCAGAACAAGTAGCTTTAATTGATTTTGGATATATATATATAAATATATACCGGTATATATGTATAAATATATATATAGTTCATGTAGATACTTTTCTACAGCTACACACTTACCCTCCCAAAGCAAACACACTACTTGTATCATTGATGGGTTCTTGGTAAACTAGATGTGAGACTTTATAGTCATTTATGTGTCATTTATAGTGATGCAATGTATGTGATGGCATCAATGTTTTTGAAAAGCTTTCCTGCGTTCAATGTGCTTCTGGTCTTCATTACTTCTGGATTAAGCTGCTTGTCTTGCTCATAGCTTTGAAAGTCCCCACCCTGGCTCTGATTTACTTCTATGTGCAAAGATGGGTTGACATGGGATATTGGCAGTAGAAAAAAATTACCATTTCATATTTAATTTAAGAAGGACAATACTGGAACATGATAGATTATGGTACGAAATGATTTTTACAACCCAGAGCCATCAAGGCCAACAGCTGTTTATTGACTAGTCTTTTTCTTTTTTCTGTTTTAGGCCTAATGTTTGTGGCTCCAGATTTCACTCGTATTGTTGTCCAGGGTGGAAAACGTTACCAGGAGGAAACCAGTGTATTGTTCGTAAGTATGAATTTGTTTATCTTCCAAAACTGTGGAAATTGGTCTTCAGTCCTTCACCTTTCTCTCACCACATTTAATACAGATGTGCCGTGGCAATATAGAAAGCTGCTATTTTTATTTATACAAATCCTGGGCAAGGCTTTGAAATCAATAAAGGTTGCTTTTGTTCCCTTACCGAGTGTTCCAAACCTCACTGGCCGTTTTAATTGGTACATTCACTGGTACAGAGCCTTCCAAACATCACACCCACTGTTCCTCACATCTAATGTTTCCAAGTTTCACAGGGCTCTTCTTCACATATACAAAGCTTTCCAAACCTCACAGGTCTGTCCTTATGTATAGAATTTAGAATTGCATAGCAGAACCGAGCTTAGCGTTGTATTAACTCGCGCCAGCTGATTTTACTTTAATGATCCATTTCAGACGTCTGTTCCCCATCCCAGAGAAGTGATGTCATGGGACCGAAAGCAGGGTGGTCTTAGCTTTCTTGATTTAAAAAAAAAAAAACGAATCGCAGACTTTTTCATTATTTCACAGTTCTTACATGAAGCAACCAAGCGGGGCCTCAAAGTTGAATGCTTTAATGTTGTAGCATCCAAGGTCAGCAGCACAGCACACTGTCCTCTGCTCCTCCATAGAGTTACTACCAATACCGCATATGTAACTGTTTATTTGAGACGGGATCTTATATGGGAAATATTTGTGTAACGGACCCTGGGGGTGGTTTTTTTAACTGTGCTTATGCAGGTGTTAAGTTAGCTTCAAATTCTCAGAAGGTTCAGATGACACGTGTAATCACTTTAAAAGAGCGTTTGATTTAAACTTAATCACTGGGACTGGTATTCTTTTCACAATTTAACTTTTGTTTTAATCAATCTCAAGATAATTGTAAATCAAATTAATCTGGTGCGGGAAACAAGAGAATTGTGGAACTGAAAGGATACAAAGAAATAATACCAGAATAATTCAACATGAAATATGCACTATAATGCATATGATAGCTAAATGGTACCTTTTAATTTATCCATGTAAATCATGAAGGGTGAAAGGCATTGAAGCACTTTCTATTTATCACACTGGGGCCGGGCAAGAAGGAACGTAAACTAATATCAAAAACGTATTATCCCTCATTACATATTTGTAATGAGATTGTGCTCAATTTAATAATACAAAGCATATTTTAAAGATAAGCCTATGGTTACAGGACAGTGTTGGAGGGGTTGTGAGGAACTTGGTTTGTTCTTTTATATGCAGTTATCCCAATTACAAATTTCGGTAAAGATAGCAATTTTGGGATTACTGCCACAGGAGACCTTTACGTTCAGCATTCAGCTATGTTTTGTATGTGTACGTGGAATGAAAATTTCTGAAAATGTTGTGGTTCTGTTTTCGTGTGTAACAGCCCATATTATGTGAAAGTGGAAATAAACATACATACATGGAGGGAAAAATGAAGCTCAACACCAAATGGAATATGTAAAGAATGAAACAATTAACTGCACTGTATAAGTAAAACATACACATACCGCCAGAGTGGAGCATAAATAAAACTTCATTCTGTATATATTACTTGTGGAGTTCCAGCTTAACTTGTTTTCTGGGTGCGTGTTGGTTGTTTATGGAGACGACCCCTGGGGTATTTGCCCCAGGATATGCTAACTAGTATTTGAGTAGCCTCCACATTTGATGTCATCAATAATACTAGGAGACACAGAAAAGTGGGCAAAGCTTTGTTCACACAAAAGACTCATTAAAAGCTAGAGTGTAACTTTGATTCACAGTATGTTACAATCACTTTGGACACTTTCTGAATTATCTATCTCTATCCTTTTTTCATTTAGCGATTTGCCGGAACTCTTGTGGAGATGGGTTTTGTTCAAGGCCCAACCTGTGTACCTGTTCTAATGGACAGCTGTCTTCAACCTGCGGGGCTGGTGCAGGTAAGAGCTGAATGCAGTAATGCACACTGTAATTAACAGATAAACGTGGTTAAATGCCTGGGTATACAGTTAAATTTTTTTTTTTCCCATTGAAATGGTGGCTGCGGTCTGTGGTTTACATTGTTCTTGAATAAAGGGCACTTCTTAGCAAAGGCATGTGGCCACATGGCTGTTTCCCAGCAATACATTTAAAAACATTGCACAGCACAAACATACATACTGTAGCCATAAATTAAAGGAACACCCTGCCCCATAACCAAAAGGAACACTACAGCCATATGTACTTTAATACATATGATATCTGCGCGATATCTGCACGAATGAGTACTTTAATATATGTTTTCCTTTAGTAGCGCTGTCGAGGTCATTAAAACAAAAATGGCAGCTAATTTTCCATGGACTCCATTGCATTTAACCACATGCATATTGTGCATGTTTTCCCTTTTTTTCTACTAACTCTAGTATGTCTGCTGTTTATGACATAGTGAAAAAAAGCCTTTGGCCCTAGTGAAAGCATTATACTTGGTTTTTGGGCTTGCTATAACAAATGAATTATTGCAACTGTCACGAAAGTTGTAAACAATTATAAAGTATTAAAAACTATTATGTAAATCCGAAGTAATTTTACCATTTTCAACTCCCAGGGTAAATGGCTAGATTAGATTTATTTTTTGTATATCCAAGCTGAAAAGTCACTTTTAATCGAGACTTGTTTAATGAAACCCGATTTCTCTTTTCTCTGATTTTTTTTTTCTCAGACTGAGCTCAGTCTCCCAGTCTGCACTAATTAAATGCGTGTTTCTTTTGGCAACAGCCACAGGAGCCTCCAGGAAACACAGAGCGTGCCTTAAGGCCAGATTCAGAGGAAAGGGTCCCCTATGCCCTATCAGGAATGTTAGAAAACAAAGCAGGAGGGATTTAGCTAATTTGTATTTCTTGGATAACTTAGAGACATTGCTAACTTCTAAATTTGGAATGATTTACTCTGTGTAAAGTCAAACTAGCCATTTCTTTATCTGCAGTGACCTTAGTAACTTGATAATATAATGTAGTTGCTGATGTTACAAAATTATAGCCAACTACACTAAAGATTACGTTTATCTCATGCCTGTAGAAAATTGGGACCCGAGGGCCCCATTTTTATGTTACCTCAAAAAAGTACACAAGTATTTTTCAGTGGATGTTTCATCATTTTTATTATTATTTAGGATCTTACATTAAAATAACATTCTTTATAGCATGGTCCGGAGAATCAACTCTGTGCAGTACTTGATCAAAGCTAATCAATAATTGTTCCCTATTTGGAGTTTAAAATAAACAATATATATTTCAAAATCCCACCTTATGTCAATGCTGTGGGAGCAGCCATCTTAGATTTCTACCAAGTAACACGCATTGTTACATGATATATAAAATCATATTAAAACATACTCAGATGCATATAATATGCATTCTTTCAAAAAAAAATTAAAAAAATTAAAGCACCTGCCTGACACAGACGTCACTAATTGGCTTCTTGAAATAATTCTTATTGATTGAATGTTTCTCAGCATAGGTGATTTTGAGTGAGCATGAGGATACAGCACTTTTCTACGGAAGTACTTAAGTGAAAACAAGATTTGTCAGCAACCTTCATTTGGTTCAGACTTGCCTAGGTTTATGATGAGATAAAATAGTATTTGATAGAATGATATTATATGTGTTTAACTTAATTAACTATATTTAGAAAGCTTTGGTAAGAAGACATTCCAAGCTCTTCATGCATAATTCCCCACTTGAGTCCATTTTGCTCATGGTCAGTGACTGAACTGTGAAATCACACACTTGGCTTGCCTGATTTATATATTGAAACAACTCCTGAACGAGCTGGCAACATTCAGCCTAGGGGCAATTAAAGTTTAGTAGTCCATTCACTCTGTGGGTGCTTTGGGGCAGCAAAACTGCATTTAGCTGGGAGTGTGCAAAAGGGGCAAATGCATATGGAGGATTCTGCACAATTCCCCCATGGATTTGCAGACATAACAAATAAAGGAGCCACAAATGAGCCTCTTTAAGGCGCAATGTCTTTCAGAAAGCTATTAGCAAGCTCTACCAAATATTTATTAAGTCCTTTTGGCTTTTTGACTTGTAAGTGACTATCACAGTTGGCGGCCAGGCAGTCAAACATTTATTGTTAATTAGTTTGGTCATTAGTTAGAGAACTCTATGTTTAAAAGGTTGAGAAAGGCCAAGTACAATGTGAATTTTGCCAGTCCTTTCTCCGATTGTCTGATAGCTTAAATATGAATTGTTAACAGTACATTTTGGTCTTACAATTCAAATGAGTGATTAAAAATATTAGTGTCAGTACACTATAGTCCTGTAGTACTTGGTAGGGGAACTTACATTTGTCAATAGTTCTATTATTGCTATTGCTCTTGGTATTTCTACACAGCGGTTAAACCAGTGGGATTCTTGAATGTATTCACAATGATTCAGGAAAGGTTTGGCTCAATATCTTTCCATCTACCAAGCCAACTTTTTTTTTAATATATATGTATTTTTTGGAATGTATAAAGAGAGAAGATTATTTTAGTCTTAGAGAAAGTATTGAGCCACAGCTGAACCAACAACCTGTTCTAAACACTTGGGACTTTTTTTTTTAATCCTTGCAAACCTCATGTTCTTTTTCCACCGACAATCATGGGAGTTGCTAACAGTGAAGTATTCTGTACTAGTTAAAATTATTTAAAGGAACAGTCCTTGCAAATGAATTGAATAAGTGAACAATTGAATTAGAATTAGATCAAAAGGGGCTTTGGGTGAATTGATGGGTATTATAATGTAACCTAGAAAATCAGTCCAGCCTATGACCAAAAATGGATATTCACAGTTAATACCTTAAATAGGAAATCCACATTCTTCATCTCATTAATTGTACGCCAGTCGGTTTCCTACTGTGCCAAGCTTCCTTTAAAAGTGGGGTGCCAGAATATGACATCATATCTCTACACCAAGTAGTAAGGGCAGTGACTTGAATGGGGCATCAGACAGAGCTGCCATGAGTAAGGCTCAGGGCAGTGTCAAAGGTAAATATGCCTGTCAGAGGGGTATATTTACTAAAGAGGGAGTTAAAAGGAGTTGTATATCACAGAGTAAACTATGCAGGGCCAACTCAGTTCTTCTTGCAGAGAAAATAGCCTGGGGTGAAACCACTCTCTTGCTAACTTCTACTTTGGTGATTAAACCCTAGAGAATGGCTCCAGACAGCAATTGCCTTTAGTATCATAAGGAATTCTCCTTCCATTGGCCTAATTTTGTAGGTCTGGATTTAAAGCCTTAAATCGTGAAGCATCTATAATCAAGTATTTATGGTATTAGCTTTCACCACAATGGCAGAATAAAATGAAAATGAAGTTCATGCAGTGGCAAAATAATGTCACCAATGTCTCTCACTTGGAGAACCACAAAGACACTATCTGTATGAAAATGTTTAAACAACGGATATTTCATTCTATATGTAGTGCACAAAGAATAACTTGTTAGAGGATGAAACACTGTTTCAGCATTGCTAGCCGTTTCCCTTTGAGAATGGCAATGTTCGGACAGTAAATTATTCCATTATTATTGTTCCAGAATCAACGGAGAAGCACAATCAGTCACAAACCTGTTAAAGATAATAGTTGGCAATTTTAATAATAATAATAATAATTTGAATCATCAAATAATCTAAGTCCTTGGTAAAAAGGGTTCTTTATATCCTATAGACAAACGTTTTATTGTTTGCTCTCAATTACTTGGATGTGAATTAATGGTCAGTCAAAAACTGGACATGGGAATGACTTGTGAAGAAAATAATCACTGCTGGAAGATACATACGGTATATTTATTTTCAGAAAATGTCAGCTACTGATGTCATCATGTTAAATATGGTTCATAGTAATCGATTATTCAGCTACTGAAGTATTTCAAAGCTGAACACTTAGTATGTCCACACGGAATCCCTTCATTTAGATAATTAATTTTAATAAAGCACCATGTGTTTCCTCTAATTGTAGGTGGTTTTTAAGTGTAATTATATGGATCATGTCATATACCACTTTCCACTTTGTCCAAGTTTGGAACCATTCATTGTTTTAAAGGTTAATGACCCAAGTGCACTGAACTGCAGACAATTTCCTGAGAGAATATAAAAAAACACTAAAGACAGTATATAGCAGTAGTAGAAGTTAACATCACAAGCCTTATAATTGCAACATTTAGACTTAAACATCACGAGGCATTGCTACAAGTTAATTGAACCATTAACATCATGTTTTAGATTTATTACTTAGGCCAGTGTTGTCCATCTGGAAGAGCATGGGCCTTTTGTTGCCTTCAATGATTTTAATATGGAGCCCAGTCTGACACCAAAAATGTTTAATGTATTACATCATAAAAGCAAATGGTTTCAACCCCCTCACCCGATGTTTCTGAATGATGTGCAGAGCTCTGTATAATTAAAGTTAGGCAGCACTGACGAAAACATTAACATATTTCTGTAACAAACAAGAACACAAGAAAAAAAAATAAAGTTTATTGTTTATGCTTTCATAAAATGTTCTGCACATTGCTCATGGAAAGACAATGCCAAAACCACATTGTAATGAAAACCATCAAAAATGCATTGGATCAGTCACAAACAAAAAGACCAAAAGCAAAATTAACAAGTTGAATAAAGAATCCTGTGGTATTCATATGCTTGTTAACATTGAGATAACTTGAGTAAACCCTGGCCGCAAGCCACGGAAAACTTTCATATCACCATGTAACGGCTTCTTCAAAATAAGGTAACTGTTTACTTCCAGGAACAATTCATGACGAAAGTGTCCCTGAAACGTATTCAGAGTGAAAAATATTTTCCATCGTAGTAAAGGGTTATTAAATCTCAGAATCACGTTAATGTAATATGACCACTTCAACATTCACATAGTGTGGCGTTAGCAAAAAGTAAAAAAAAAAAACAACCGCAGTAACAACAGTTACTTACAAAGGGGTCTTTCTGTCTGTAGGGGGTGCATATAAATCTAAAGGCCTGTCTATGGTGAAACAGAAAGAAAATTATGACCCATGACATTTGCAGCATACTCAGTGAGAGGTCAAAACATTCCATTATGTTTCCAGCTTTTTTGTTCATTTCCAGATCATTCTTGGGGTCAGCGGACAATGGTTCACAGCAGCCAATACCATACTGGAATACAGCTGTGGTTCACCCCCCTGAGTCCCATATGTCTGTAACCCAAACCCCCTCCTAAAACCAACCTGTTGATTTTATGGTGGGTGTTGCTGGGCAAACATAAACCATGTCTATTCATGCCTAAATTTTCCATGGTCAATTTACTGTCTAGAAAGAAAACTATTTAGGTCTTTTGTTTTTTTTTCAAAAATGGACTTCAACATGCATTAAAAAATAAAAATACAAATTTTGGGGACTAGACTGTTACAATGAAGTGGGTCACTATGGTTGTTTAATTGTATATCATATAGTCTGAACTTTGGTGTAGGTTTGTCAAGTGTGATTGCTGCTTTAGTTGTAACATTTTCTATTCATCTGTCATTCTTTCCTAAGTTATGAACTGCAATGTGCGGTGTATGAATGGTGGCAGCTGTAACGAAGACTCATGTTCCTGCCAGAAAGGATACACTGGAACTCACTGTGGACAACGTAAGCATTTAAGTCTTATATTCTTGAGGGGGCAAAGTATATTGTTATTATAAGTTAAATGTGATGAGTAGAATCAGAACATTATTGTATTTTATAGAGAACATTGTGGTCTCAGATCATGACTTATAGCCTGCTCTGTGTCTCTGTTCAGTTTGTTATCATTCTCCTGTTCTCCCATCTTCACACCCTTCCTTTGAAGAAATAATGGTTGCCCTTACACATTATCAGTGACATGGATGCTGTCAGCCTGGACAAGGCAGATATTCATTAGGAAAGTCAAGACTAAAAAAAAAGGACATGTAGAAGATTAGCTGTACAAATCTTTTCCTGGATGTTATACTATACATTCATAGAGAGATAGTTAAAAGTGTACTGACTTAGTGACTTACGGAGGCACATTATAAGCACAGGGATCTGGATTTTTTTTTGTTATATAGAAGGACATATCTGGCTGTAGAAATAAAGAACCACATACCTCTCTGCAAAGAGGCTCCTAGAATCCAGGAAAATAAACAAATAAAGATATGTATTTGAATCTTAAGTATTCTTCCTTCTCTCGATTCCATCTTCTTTCATACAAGCATTAACACTTGCCATCTCAAAGGCATAGGGAGGACCGAGATAGTGGATAGAGTGGTATGGCTAGTATGGTAACATCTGTGAAGCAGCAATGTAAAAACTATCGGGCAGAGAAGGGACAGCAGTGTATTCACTAAAGTAAGCTGTGGGGACATACTATTTTTCATATGACTACCTTAAATATACGTGATCAAGGAGTGTTTCTCCTGGAAAAAATGACTATGTTGGCCAGCATACTGCATAGTTGATGAGGTGAGATGAGATTTTTCATTATTTGTAGTAACCATTCAGTGAATGAAGCTCAAGACAAATGAGAGTTGGCTAGTGACTTAGTCTAGAGAAGACTTGGGAGAGGATTCATAAATAACCCCCAAATCAATCTGTAACGATTATTTCGAAGCGTATGCCAATAGACACAATGACGTGGTAAATGGAATACCAAGACAGTAGAAGGAAGAGAAAATATGGGTTAGTGTGGGTGGCAAGGCCATTTTATTTATGTTTACTTTATAGATGTGTTTTGTTTTTTTTGCGGAATACTGAGTAACTCTAAGTTCAGAACCATACACATCTTTTGTTGCCTTCTCTGGGAAAATATGATTTCCCTACGACTATTGGGCCTCTGCAGTTGTACTATAAAACTGTTGGTTTGGCACACCACAGAGCTTAAAATTACATTGAAATTATACCCTGATTTAAAGCCAGTTAGAAAAGCTCCCAACTGCAATTTGCATTTAATATTAAAATTAGAAGTCTGGATTGGAATAATATGTAAATACGTTTGACCATCTGATTCTTTTTAGGGTTAAGCTGGTAATGTACCTATAAAAATATAACCCTACTTTAGTTTTAGACTGGCACATTTTCTTTCAGTCTACAACTGCCCAGACATGATGAGGTTTCAACCTGATCTTTTGTGGCTTTGTATGACAGCCAATTCCAGACATCCAATTAGTCTGCATCCATATGCTACAGATCAGACCAAGTCTGTCTCCTGCACTGCTCTATTCTAGGTTCATCAGGGCATTTTATCTGGTGCATTGTCAAATCTGGAATCCCAATAGAAAGGAAACCATTTGCTAGGACGTACCACAAATTAAGAATGAGAAAGTTTCCCATGGCCAAAAATGGGAAGACTGGGAAGTTTTCCATACCAATTTCCCATGGTCAAAAATTTGAGAGCTTTGATTTCCCATGTAAACATAGATTGAGAAAGATGTCTAGAATTACTTGACAGAACCAATAGGTTGAATCGAATTGCAAAATGATGAAGAATAATCCTTGTATGAGAAAAAAAATTGTGACACATACAGTATGATCTTAGTCTGGGCCTTTTTTTTTTAATTCTTGTTCAGTTAGTTTAGATATATTCCTTTCCAGCCCAATGCGACCCAAACTTGATCTTAGAAATGGTAACTTTCATCTGAAAAACCTCAATATTTCACATTGCAGTAGAATTTAAGTATAAAAGTATTATATTATGTTGGTGTTTTTTGTAAATCTATAAAAAATGCTTGCTTTTTGCAGCAGAATTATTGAAGCCCAGTCCACTCAACAGAAGTTAGCCTGGTATGACAGACTTAATACTTACCTAAAAAAAATAACATGAAGGCTACAATCACAGTAGTTATAAATAGGGCTCTTTGTTTTTATTCAAATCAACATTCAGACCATGAAAGCTGGTATGGAGACAAACTGATAAAGCCTGCCTTTGACCCATTTGTGTGTTCCAACTTGTGCTAGATGTTATTTTGTCTATTAACATTCCTATGAGTGTTCTGTAACATGTCACATTTGTAGCCTTTCATGTATTTGAATGATTGTCATAAAATGTAAATAATAAGTAATATGTATACATTATGACCTTCAAATATTATTTGTTTCTTTAAAGCTGTCTGTGAAAATGGGTGCCAGAATGGAGGGCGTTGCATTGGACCCAACAGATGTGCCTGTGTCTATGGTTTTACTGGTCCACAGTGTGAAAGAGGTAAGGTATTAGATTATTGCTAAACACAACATAACCTTATGTTCTAGTCTTTGAATTATATTTCTTTTTATGATTTTTATTAGTGGCTCAGGTAAAATGGCATCTAGGTGGCAACTTCTAGTCCTGATATGAAGCCAGTTTCAGCTTTTAGAAAGTGCCGAACTTGTTTCACTACATTTCCAGTAACCTCAAAAAACCTAAGGTCTTATGCTAAATAAGCTATTGTCAAGGGGGTTTCAGAGGCTTTTTAATAGCAGGTAAATGAATCAAAATAGTAAAATAAGTAACAGCTATAGAGTTTTTATGTTGTCTACAGGCCATAAATGAGGAGGAAATATATATTTTTAAAAGATCTAAGAAAGCAAACAACAAGATAACATTGTAATTCTGTGTTTAAATGCCATTTTATAAGAACATTTTGTGTTAACGTTATGCTACTTATGGAAGCACCAGTATTTTTAAAGGGTACATTTTATATATATATCACATAATGTGTTTTCATTGCACTTCTTTTTCCCTCTGTCTTATGTACACTGTGGGCCTTGCTACACATTGCTTGCTTCTGGTGGTGAAGGGGTTCAAAATATAATTTCATCCAGCCTTGGAAAGGGAATGTACAGGGAAGGAGGGGGAAAAGCAGATGTCAGGTTGTAGCAATTCATTAAAACAATAGCGCCATTTGAAAATGTGCCAAGGAAAGCTTGCAGTACATATGTGCGTAGATTAAACAATGTGTGTTTTTGTAGTGTTTGCATGAACACTGCTGTTAAATTTGTACCCCCTCCCTTCACAGCCAGAACCCCTACGCAAAGAAAAATCTGTAATGTGGTTTTGTCATCAGGATGGGTGAGAGAATGAGGTTTATAGTAAGAACCCATAGGAAAGCAGGGGAAATCATGTGGATACCACCAGCTTGTGTTTCCCAGTGGAATTTGTGCACTCAGGAAACTGACTCAGTGATCAAAAGTATGGATTTCTCATCTGAAAAGGAAACTTTTCTCATCTAGAAGCTTGTGTTAAGATATTAGTCTCCTTATAGGTTTTAGTTTTGTTAAGTTCATGACACCGCCATGAAAATTAAGATACATTCAATACAATGTATCCCTCTTTATTCCACCCCGACTGCACATTTCCTTCTTGATTATTATATAAACCGATACATTAGGTGCAGAGAGCCCTGCTCACAAGCTTACAATCTTGAGGGAATGGGGTAACAAACATAAGGCACAGAGAAAGGGTGAGAGGTAGTGTGGTGGTTGTATAAATGACAAGAAAGTTCTAGCAGCTAAGATGGTATGCTTCTCTGAAGAAGTGGGTTTTTAGATGTTTCCTGAATGTTGGGAGGGAGGGTGAATGAAGGTTCAGTGGAAGTAGATTCCAGAGATATGGGGCAGCCCGAGTGAAGTCTTGTAGACAGGAAAAGGAAGAGGTGATAAGTGAGGAGGAGAGCATTAGCCCATGGGAAGAACGTAAGGATCGAGTAGGATGCTTATGAGGGCAGACATGTATGGAGGAGCAGTGTTATGGAGAGCCTTATATGTTAGTGCCAGGATTTAAAATTGTATTCTAAAGGTAATAGGGTATCACAGAGTGAGGAAGCAGAAGAGGAGCGGCGTGCAAGGAAGATAAGCCTAGCACCAGCATTTAGGACAGACTGTAGAGGAATGCCAACCAGAACAGTGTTGCAGTAGTCAGGAGGGGAATGATAAGTGAATGAACCAGAGTTTTTGTGGATTCTTGGGTGAGGAATGGGCGTATGCGGCTGTATGCGAGAGATTTTTAGGTGCAAGCAGCAGGTTCTGGTGAGGGACTGAATGTGAGGGATGAAGGAGAAGTTATAGTCAAGGATGACCCCAAGGCATTGGGCCTGGTTAGTAGGAGAGATAGTTGTGTTATTAATGGTGATAACAATTCAGGTAGTGGAGTGGAGGGAACATAATGAGTTCCGTTTTAGAAAGATTAAGTTTCAGGAAGCGTTGTTTCAAGAAATAGCAAACAAGCAATTGGTAATACGGGACATGAGAGATGGAGAGAGATCAGGAGAAGACAGGTAGAGTTGGGTACCATCTGCATATAGATGATACTGGAGGCCAAATGAGTTGATTAGTTTGCCAAGAGATGAAGTATAAAGAGAGAACAGCAGAGGGCCAAGGACTGAACCTTGGGGGACGCAAACCGAAAGTGGAAGGGGTGATGATGTCTTGCCAGAGAAGCTGACAGAGAAGGAACGGTTTGACAGATATGAGGAGATCCAGGAGAGAGATGTATCTTGAATGCCTGTAGAAGCAAGTCAGTCAAGGAGAAGGTGGTGATCAACAGTATCAAAAGCAGCAGAGAGATCCAAGAGTATTAGAATGGAGAAGTGACCTTTTGCTTTGGCAGAGAGCAAGTCATTGGAGACATTTGTTAGAGCTGTTTCAGTAGAAGGAAGGGGTTTGAAAGGAGGTAAAAGGAAGCAGAGAGATAGGGTGGTAGTTATACAGATGGGATCTGAGGAAGGATTTTTTAGAATGGGTGTGATAAGTGCATGCTTGGAGGCTGTTTGTACAGTGCCAGATGATAGAGAAAGATTAAATAGGTGGGTAAGTGATGGACCAAGGGATAGACATAGAGACTTTGTGATGTGTGATGGAATGGTGTCAAGGGGGCAGGTTGTTGGGTGAGAGGAAGAAAGAAGAGTGGCTATCTCTTCTTCAGTTGTAGGGGAAAAGGAAGTTAGTATGGAATGAGTGGAGAAAGTGGTGGTGGGAGGTGTAGGAGGGGGTTGTAAAGAAGAGAGGTCTTGTCTAATGGTCTCGATCTTGTCTTTGAAGCAGGTATTAAGATCTTGGGCAGTGAGAGAGGTTTGTGGTGTGGGTATGGAGGGACAGAGAAGGGAGTTCTTGATGTGAAAATCCAGTAACAGTCATATTAACTTAATTAATGTTTCAACCTATACCAATAAGAGGGAACAATGAATAAAGAATAAAGGGAGTTTCGTTGTTCTCCACTTAATTACTTCACAACATTTCAATACCATCAATCTCTACCTCCACTATAATTCATTTTAGGACACTTATACCAAGCAGAGGATTATAACAATACCTGGGAACTTACAGGGTTTTTGCATCAATCCTAAGGTGAAGGGGCAGATTCTCAGGGTCACACCATCTCGATCTGGCCCCTTCATGCTCTGATTATATATAAGACTCCCAGTTGCTGATGTTTCTCCTATGTTATGGTTGATATCCCTGCTTGAATAAAGGTAACCCAATTAAGTGTATCTTTAAATAATACTAAATCAATATTTTCATGAGAACTGATATCAGAGACATTAACGTTAACACATTTGGTGAGTCATTATTTACAATCCTCACACTGGGCATTTAAATGGTTAACATTTCAAGCATCCCGGAGTTCGCTTATTTAGAGAGTTCCTAGGTTTGATTATAACCATGTTATAATTACAGTAACCCTGCCATAAAAAAAAAATTACCCTTACATATACAGTGACGTGTGCTATTCATACCGAATGGAGCATTCTTTGTTGTTGATATGATGATTTAATGTCTCACTTATTTTATTTGTATTTTGCATATCGTGCTGACATATCTTATATATGCTGCGCTGGTAGGGAGGTTTTTTTTTAATCAAGCCCTGGAGAATGTCTTTTAGCACAGACATGTTCTAGGAGACAAAACAAGCTCCAGCAGCTGTGTGTATACAGGGTCTTCTGGGCCAAGTGAAACAGAGCTAAAGCCACAGGATGGTATCACTTAACATGTTTCAGAGAGGCTCCACCACTGAGTAATGTATGGGCTGCCCCCAATCATCTCAAGGTGATTGCTGATCTCATCCTGTCATATTACTGCCTCCCATTTACTGAAGTTCTTCATTTACACAACCCAGGCACACAGTTGAGCTTTTTTCTGAAAAAGATTTTCTGCCTTTCAGCAAACTCTAGTTGAAATAAATAAATCATTGCCGACTAGTTCATGTTTTCCAACAAATAGGTTTGACACAGAGGAACCTAATGTTACGGTCTAAGGAATCTTTTAGTATTCTCATGATACTCTCAGTGAATATATATATATTCATTCATTGCAGGATTATGTAAGCACACGGAGGATGTCAATATTTCAGTTGCTGGCGACTGCAGAATAAATATATATAGGCACTTATTAACAAAAATCTTAGATTATGATTTCTTCTGAATATATAGTTTTTAGCATGATAACCCATCCATAGTCAGTTTAGGTATACATGAATCAGAATACTGGAATTATAGCAGTGAGTTTTATGGAATGTTCAGCTTTACCAAATATTACTAGCTTAGTTTAGAAACTTAAATTCACGGTTCAATAAATGGATAACAGCTCTCCAGAACTCAAAACACTATACACATTGTAACTCAAAAAGGAACTTAAATATTCATTAAGATTTGAATCCTTGCATGTTTAAAATGTGTAACTTGTGGTTGAGTTTATTTGGATGTTAAATTAAACTCTGCTTCCAACTCGCATTCCCACAACAGCAAAAAAAAAAGATAAAAGAATGAAAAGAAAATTAGTTAAAGGGACTGGTGATTGATCCTGGCCCATGCCTTATATGTCCATATTGCCATGTGTCCCTTATGTAGTGGATTTGGAGTGGGTTAAGATTTGCTTGAAAAAATAATCCTCAACCCTCAATTCTAAATAGCCCAGTTGGTGCAAAAATGGCAGCTCTTGAGTGGACGTCTGAGATAAGGAAAACCCTATCTGTCAATCAATGACAGATAGGATTTTCCATATCTGTGGGGTGGGGTGTGAGGAATGAAATACTTGCATTCATATCTGATAGATATTGAAACCCGTATATTCCATTGAGACATTTCACCTTTAGCATAGGTCTTTCAGCATTGTATTTAGATGGAACTGTAGCTGACACATCACAGGAACTAAGATGTAATGGTGGTGATTGTCAGGACACACTTGATAACCTCTAAGGCCACCTTAGAATGCTCACTTTAATCCGGTCTTCTGCAAAGTGAATGGATGATAAGACACACATTCACAACCATAGTGATAGTATACCATTAAGTATTGAATTGTAGTTTTCAATGACATTTAAAATGGTTCAGTACGGCCATTCAATGTTAGTGGATAAGTTGTGTTGTTAGTACCTAATTCAATGATTTATATATTTGTTCAGCTCAGATAACTATGCTGGATTTCTGTATAAATCAGTAGGGGGTTTCCTACACAGGGCTAAATTCCCAGACTCTGAGATAGGTAAAGTTATTCCCGCTAGGCATTTATTGTGGGGTTTGTTTATTCTTCATAGAAGTTAGGCTGAACACAGCTGAACTGCCAAAATCAGAAAATGTTAAGTTTGCCATTTCTTTAAATGGGTTTTAGTGTTTATGCACAATAAAAGGGGTTTCAAAAGATCAGTAACAGATGTGTTTTACCCATTTTTCCATTCCTGGACAGCCATTAGTGCTTATTGATCTGCCCTCATCTAAAGTAAATAGCCCTCAGTGTATTTATTTTACACTCAAGAACAAAGATCCAGATAATTGATTTTATGACATACAGAGCTCAAATAACACATGGGTCTGATTTCAATCAACAGCAGAATCCACTCATTTTATTTTACTTTGAAAGAATACTTGTATGTATGTAGATACTATAGTATATACAACAAAAATATACATTTCCATCTAATAAATGAAGGAAAATCAGTTTGCAACTTGACCCCATAAGCGGGCTATCACTAATCACTAATACTAGGTAGACCTATTGTAGCACCCAAATCAGGCAACATATTAGATTATTTGGTACTTTTGGTGGTTTGAGGTGGTGTTTTTTCTTATACAAAATTATCAGAACTACAAGGGTAAGGGGTCCAGCTACAGCTGCCCAGAGATCCAAGCATGGATGGTCCCTGAGTAAGGCATTCAGTACATGGCATACATGGACACTTGGTTACAAAACATGAATAAGCACAGGTACCGTAACATAAGGGCTATCAACAGTCCAGAACAGTGCGGGCAACTGGACTTATGTCCTGTGAAGTGTCTTAATTATCAAGCCTTCTGGCCCATTTGAAAGCAACATGTACTGTGCATGTGCAAAAGTGCATTCAGTGAAGGCATTTAGTGAATACAACACAATAGTATTGTTCCTTCGCCAGCCAGGTAACTTAGGCCGTGTCCCTGCACCTGGAACAAAGATGTTGGTCAGTATGAAGCATTAAGAATTTAAACTATGGCAACAAGCAGGTTAGTTGCACCCAATGGCCATTCTTCTTCACAGTACCTCACAAAAGTCACCTTTTACTTTGAACCAAGACACTAAACCTGAGCTGAGAAGGTAGAACAAACAACAAACACACTTCAGCAGGGTGGGGCAGACTAAACAGAAGCATGGTGGACACTATAGAAGAACACTGGGAAAACAAATTAACAGATAGAGCCTGCAGGCATACTGCAACAGCTACATATAAGATATAGGTTCTGAGTGGTCATCATGACAAGACAGCAGAATCCATTGCAGCAAAATTGTAGTGTCTGTAAAGATACCCTCCATTTAATGGACTTAAAATTCATGTAAGTAAGTAAGTTAGCTGTAAAACACAACGCTCACCTGCTTGGGGTATAGATGTTCCCTTATCATAGCAGATGCTCACTTGGCTTGTTTATCTTACCATGATAGGTATGCTAGCCGGCACGTTTTACAACATACCTTGCTCAAGATTCTGCACTAATGCATTATAATTAATGTGTCAGTTTGGTGGGTTGGTGTTCAGCAAAAACATAAATTTATTTTTATATAAATGTAGCTGTTATTTCAGCCTCTTTACATTTGAATGCACAGGCTCCAAACTTTTAGCTACAAACTTATGGTACTTTTTCTTGTATAAAAGGCCAACAAATACTCCCATAGCTTATTTTTTTGTGATATGAAAGGCATTTACTAACTGACTGACTTGAATATTCTGGAATGTCTCAGAACAAAAATTTTACATTATTTTCTTTTCTGAATACCATTTACATGTATAGGCAAATCCTCATCTCAAACAAAGCTTCAAAGGATTATCTGAGACTACCAGACTTTTTCTTAACTGTCCTGCTTTCGTCTGCCTGTTCACGTACATTTCTTCTTATTGTGTCTTGGAAAACGTTGGCTTGGTTTGTATGAATACACCTAAAACTGCTGTCGTTGTTGGTAGCTTTTTAATACATTTGGCACACACAGGAATAACATGTAAACAAAAAATCACACACATATCTAAAAATCTGGGTCAGGTATATCCTGGAAACGTGGTGGGTTAAAAAGCTTGTTCTATTGTAGAAAGCTTTTTTTTCAATCAAATGGAAAGGATTTCAAAAGGATATGGATCCTAAGGATTGTGATGCTTCTTAGCAAGTATAAGTATGTAGATACTTGAGATGAGCAACCAGGCAATTCCATGTGACAAGCCAGACCCCCAGAAAGGGTTTACCCAGACATGGAAGGGGAGATGACATTTTAACTGGCTCAGTTCAGGTATATGCTTCTCTTTTCATGAAGAGCCAGGCCAAGCCAGGCATCAAGCCAGCAACAAAAGACAAAACAAGGCTGTCATTGTCCAAATGTTTGGTTGGTTAGTGGCCAGAGGCCTCCAGTTGTACTACATTAACTAAGACAGATAACACTAGATAGGAAGGCTTGGCAAATGTATCAGCTGTTACTTTACATTGTAGACTATAATAAAACATTTAACATTTTTCACATGTAATTGCATCCAGACATACACCAAATAGGGATGTGCCTAAAATGCTAACACATGGATCCCCATACAAAGCACCCAGACAGTCACTTACCATTAATATAAAACATACCATATGCGTTATTGCCCAGACCTTTTAAGGACTCTTGGGACACATGCACAGCCCATGAAGTCAAGAAAAAGTATTTAGCGCAGTGATATATAGGATACATTCCACTATGTGATTGTGTGATTTATTATGTGGGTAGACATTAAAAACACATTCTTTTCCCAAGTTCAGATTCCCTCCAAGGGAGTGGGGTGGGGGGTGAGGAATGAAATACTTGCATTTCTCACTGTCGGAATGATGTATTTTCCTAAAGGCCTACTAAGAAAATTCAGCCAGGCTTATTAGGTCAGTGTGTATATGTAGCTGTCATGTGTTATGTATACATCCCTCCTTAGGATGATGTGGCAAGTACAGATGTGAGTGGTTGCCTCTTTCTGTTTACTGAACCTAGGGGTTTCATTTCTATAGTCATGCAATTGTCAGACTGTCTTAAGATAATGAAAAGCTGCTAGATCACTGTATACATATCCCGGATAACTGCGTATAAAGTGCATTACCACAAAATTAGGTGCTTCATACCGAAAGATGCGCTGGGTACAAGAAAATGCCATAGCTATTCACAAAATGGAGGATTATCGATTAAAAATCCTTTCTACAGGCAGGTTTTGAGAACACACATCATTTGTTTATTCAACTAAAGGATATTACATAATCTTCAAGGGCCAGGCCTTAATGGAATGTCTATAAATCCCTTACGTACCTGTTTTACTGTACATGGCATGACATCAGCCACAGAAACGTGACACCGCCTGAGACTACTAAATCAAAACCTTGCATGGCGTCTTTGCTAAATGTGATGGTGAACTGTACTGCGCTCACATCTGGTACATTTTACATATTAATTAATACAGCCAAGGGAATTATTGCCCTGGTGAACTGATAGCAGGAAATAACTTTTAGAAAAAAGAAATGCTGTTTTCTCTAGGGCTTTTCCTGCTTAGACTAATTCCTTTCCGTGAGGTTCCTATGAGACAGGAGGAACTGCGTTACTAGACGTATGGCAAATGAAATGACTAACAGCCACTTAAAATTCTTTTCTCTTCATATAATAAAAATAAAGTCCATATATGAGACATACCATTTATACGCATTCATTTCTTTCGCTATTAGTTGAGTTACTGCTGTTTTTGTTGGCCCGTGTCCATGTGCTGAAAAGGGTTTTGACTTAAAGTAACAGAAACATATAAGCTGTCATTTCTTTGTTTAAAATACAATGCTTCATTTTATCATTTTTCATATTTATTTTGTCAAATTATTTCTGTTCATTTACTTCTTTAATTTTTTCGTTTTTTTTTTTTTTACTCCACAGCCAGCCAATTTTCCACGTAAACTTTGTTTTTAAAATTGTAAACCTCTTGAAAGGGGGACTCCTGAATTTTTTTTAGCGTTTTTCAATTGTCTAAAAATCCTGAGCTGGGCAACAATTTTTGTTTGCGAAGTACAGGATATGCATATCTGCTCAGAACCTGATGTACTAAAGCTTTTCTAGCAAGAAACCACTGAAAATTCAGTGTCATTCTGTGTAGTCCTTTTTCCAAACAAAAGAGATCTTCGTGCATAGAATACAATCTTTGGATCAATGCTTTCTTTGAACATGAGCAAATGTTTTACCCATTATTTTTATTATTAAGTATTGATTTGTATAGCACCATTATATTTTGTAAAGCTGTACATTTCTTATTTACCCCTCGCAATTTTAGAGGCATGTCCCAGCTACAAGTGCTGTCTGCACAATTTAGGTATACCTTTGTTGTTATTAAAAACAGTTTTTTTCTTCTTCCCTTAGACTACCGCACTGGTCCTTGCTTTACCCAGATTAGTAACCAGATGTGCCAAGGTCAGCTGAGTGGCATTGTCTGCACGAAGACCCTGTGCTGTGCCACAATTGGTCGTGCCTGGGGACACCCTTGTGAAATGTGCCCTGCTCAGCCACATCCATGTCGCAGAGGATTCATTCCAAACATCCGTACTGGAGCCTGCCAAGGTAAGCGATGGATGATCCATTCAGTGTTTAGGGTGTTAGGTGTCACCAGGTTTTAATTTTTCCAAACACATGCATATATCTGCTTTCTTGGCAGCTGAATACACCTCACCTAATATCAATACCAACGCTGAGTATAGTGTATTCCTTTCTACTTAGAAAAATGACAATTCTGGTTACAAAACAACCTGGACAATTTCTTAATGCATGGCAAAAGATGCAATCTGACTAGGGGTCAATAAATAATGTAGTACTTGTTTCGAAGGGAGAGTAAAATAAGTTGTGTACTGAGATGGTGGTAGGGGGACAGAAAGGTAATCTGTGTGCGCTTGTGTGGGGCAATAAGCAAAGGTTCGCTAAGAAGTTAACAGATGTTTTATTTAGCTTGAGAGGCAATGTTTTATGTATCGGAGTTACAGTTAATTTCAGAAATCAGCATTAGTCCTAGATCAAGTAACAGACTGTGGTGTCCTTCTTGGTACACCTATACTTTGCTCATCAAGATACAGATACAGAAGGGTAGCATGAGACCACATGTCCAACATTATTACTGAGTGTCCTTAGAGGAATAAACAGTGGGTGGTAGAGTCAACAACCCACTGAGCACTTTCTTTTTTTGTGTAAAGCTTATCTGTTTTTCTTAATTCGTGGTAGTTTAAAGAGTTTTTAGGAACATAGGAGTATCCATGTGAATTCCCAAAGTGTAAGGCTCATCTGCAGTTAATTGCTCTGCTAATCATTATAAATGAAGGCCTGTTTAGAGTTCTCTTGTCCTCCCTGCTGGGTGGCAGGAACCAGTCAACAGCAGTATGCAATAAACTAGGCTTAACTCTGTGGGAATGCACGTAAGAACATTAAGTCTTTAGTAGTTAACTTTTATGTAGTGTTAAAACAGCACAGAAAGTAAAGAAAATCTATATTTGCCAATTAGTTAATGTTAATGAATAAAGCAGTACAAAGTAGTTGCAGGCAATATCCTCAAGGTCCTAGATGATATTAGAGTTACAATCAGAAAACATATCTTTCTTTGGAGGTATTTCTGACCACCTAACAAATTAAATGTTGTGGTCAATAGAAATTTTTCACAGGCAGACAAACTTGCAGTTGGCATGAGAGCAGCCAGTTGTTAGCAATTATACATGTTCTGGTATTTCTAGAATTAGACCTCTTCCTTTTTATTCCTTACATATTTTAATTTGGATTGAGAATTAGATTGAGATGTGGTTCAGTAATGCACATAAACATTGTAGCTATTAAGTACAGCAAGACAGAACAGTTTGCAGACTGGAAAAATAAGCATTCAAGGGCGATTTGGATTTGTGCATATTTTTGTGCCCTGTGGATTTCTTTGGTGCAAGAAGACAAGCCAAGCATTTCTATACAGTAATCTAGCTGGGTATGCTCAACATCATGTTAACAAATTTGAGTGGGTCGTGGTTTGGTCAGCAGGACTGTGGTTATTTTCCCATAATTATAACAATGATTGATTAAGATCTCCCAGCATGATTAGCCAGTTTCACTTGATCAGTTGGCATGACGAAATCAATAAAAAAAAACACAGACATATTTTAGTACCATAAAGAAATAGTGTTGTTTTCAAGTCATTGGTCATCATTCCATTCTCCAACAACTTAATTTCTCAAAATGTCTACAATCATTGAGGAAAGGCACTCTATGACACAAGTGTCCGGTCTGACGCAAATGTATAATTGTTCACTCATAGCTATATTAAACAACCATTACTCAATTAAGCCTTTAATATGGATCAATCAAAGTATGTTCCTAACAAGCAACTTATTTACTTGTGCATCTTGCATGATCATTGTAGCCACAAAACCCTCAAGTCATCATAAATAAAAGACACTCACAGACCAAATATGAAATATTTGAGATTAAACAAAATAAACTTGAAATGTTCATCAGAAGAAATCAAAACTCAATTTGCTAGGAGCCAAAATAGTTTGTAAAGATCTGCCGCAAGTCTGGTCATGCTTTGTCCAGGCAAAGCAATACCAACAAAAGACGAACCTGCAGAATTCCTAATTGTGTAACAAGAATAAATCTTAATCCTGAGAATTAAAAGCCTCTCCCTGCTTTAAGCCGTAACACACACTGTAAGGTACTGACATTTCATAATCAGTTTTTTTAACAATGAGCCCCAACTCTTGGTCATTGGACTATCACAAGCTCAGCTTCAAATGCTCTTTATATATGTGTGGAGCATGTGCATGGGAATTGTGTGATGAGAGCTATGGGAGTTCTGATAAAACTTCTGATGGCCCGAAGCCTCAAACCTTACATGAGATTCAATGCTGCTGCTATATGATAATAGTTTGTGAATTTCAGCAAGGGTTGACAACATTAAAGAGGAATGCTAAAATGAAAAAATGTCCCCACATAATTTAAAAAAAGATCATCAATAGCCTTTCCTTGTTGCAACTAATAGGTAAGTGCTGCATTCACCTTCCAGAGGAAAATGCAAACAGAGAAACCTTTATCCATCCATCCATGTAACCGTGCCGAAGCAAGGACAGGAATGTGCAGCCTAATCCCCCTGCTGTTCGAACATCTGGTTGCATTTAGCCATTTCAAATGCATGATTTCTCAGACCCTACACAACTTGCATCAGTATTCCTTCCTGCTATAAATTGGCATCATGTTACTGGATATACATGCAATGTAGTTATTTTTTTCATTGATTTGGTCATATTCTTGCTAAAAGGTTTTGGGTAAAAAAAAGGGTTTTGTTTAATTTTGTTTAATTGTAGACTAGTCATCCATTGAAATATATTAAATCAGCAATTATTACGATCCATTAGAGGTTTAAAACGAATTCTTATTTCATGCCGTGGTAGCATAATTGTGTTACTACAAAGCACAATCTTTGTCCCAGAGCTCAAAAAAAGTACTAAAAAATACAAGTAACGGTGGTTATCTCACGATTGTGCATCTTTTGTCTGTTTTGTGTTTCAGATGTGGATGAGTGTCAAGCGATTCCAGGTCTCTGTCATGGAGGCAACTGTATCAACACTGTAGGATCCTATGAATGTAAATGTCCAGCTGGCCATAAGCAGAGCGAGACCTCCCAGAAGTGTGAAGGTAATAGTCTCAGAGTCAAACGATATAAATGACCATCTGCTGCCCCCTACAACTTTTACACCCAGACTTTGAAAAGAAAAGATACACTTTTGTAACACCCAGAAATGCATCGTAACACTAAAAAAACAAGTTAAGTTAAGTCTGATAGCACCCATTATTCACAATGTTTAAACCAAATACCGTACTCGCAAGAGATTGTAGTATACACAATAAGGTATACTATAATCTCTTATCACCTTTTTTATGTCCCACTTTATTACTCTCCTCATTACCCCCTGTATTGCTACCCAACTAAAGCCTCATGTGTGTATTTTGGCATGGTTTCCCCGTTTGAATCTTTATCCTAAAGGACCATCAGTTTTGGCCGTTAGATGCTGCTTTTCCCATTTGATGAGCGGAGGCTCTGAGCAGCTTAATGACATTTGGCTGCTACTCAGAGCTGAGCTGATCTAGGAAACAGAATGTGGTATCCATACTAGACGACTATAAAACACGTCTGCTTCACACACAAAGGTCTGTCTGAGCTTGCTGGTAACCATATGGCTGCCAGTGGGGATCCATATATCTTGGCTTCCCTTTAACATTTTCACTTCCATAAATGTATTTTGGCGGCATTCGGTACCTACAGAAGACACACTATATGTGAAGCCTGATTCGCATGCTCTTTAGACCACTATAAACTAAATGCCACTTCCTGTCAAACTCATGGGTGTAACCATAGACCTCGTATTAATACCAATAAAAATAATAGCTGCATCCATTATGTTTGCAGTGAACATAAGAATAATCACATAATAACATTCATTATAAAGATGCATTTCTGCAATTCACTTACGCATTTGCATAACTGGTATCATTTTGTTTTGCAGATATTGATGAATGCAGCACAATTCCTAACGTGTGTGATGGAGGAGAGTGCACCAATACAGCTGGAAGCTATGTTTGTGTGTGTCCAAGAGGTTTTACCACCAGCCTAGACGGATCTCGTTGCATTGGTAATATGTTATTATCATTATAATCTAGCCCCTGTACACATGAAGGCTTTCTTTCAGTGTGTTGACCTAATACTAAATCAGTTGACGCTTAATGAGAGTAATTAATATTGCTTTGTCATTTTACTGGAGCCTATTACTTTGATTTCCAGTTTCCAAACTAGCTTTCCTAAGCCCTTATGCATAAAACTCAAAAAACCTCAAACGATCTAAGTACACAATGCCTACCCTGAGGATACCCTTCTCCTCTGTTCAACTGGTCTTGCAAAGTAATACTTTTTATTTACAACCTAAACATGTCCATTCCATTGCTCACTTCACTGCTTTACTAAAAAAGTTGCCACCTATAGCCATACAATCCTGTGAATTATTTCACTTGGCTGTGGAAGAAAAGTAGGATCAGTCCTGGCTACCGTGAAATTAATTTTTAAAATGTGAAAAACGAGTTCTTACTTGTTAAATACCTGGTCACACACACCCTAAAATTCCAATTAAGTATATTTGATGCATGCCCTTAGAAACCTGGAATAGTTCATATATGTCATGGTTCATTGTGTCAACACAGAGATAAAAAACCAACGGGATAAATCTGACATTATACAAACACAGCAGTGTTTGAATATGGAAAAGACAAAAGGTCCTAACAACATGGGAATTACAACTGAAACAGTCAAGAATGGTCATGTTCATAAAGACATAAAGACACTTCTGAGCTGTATTTTCTGGTTATTCTTTAAGTGCTTTCTTCTACTCAACCTTTTCTGGAGACCCTCTACATTGTAAGCTTGTGAACAGGGCCCTCTACTACCTAATTTATTAGTATATCTTTCAGACTAGCAGTTCCAGTTTTGTTATAGTCTTTGTGTTTATGCACTTTAAGAATAGCTGCGTTGATTCCTGGCATTATATAAATAAAACATAATAATAATCATAATATAGACCTGAAGGTTTCTGGGTAATCACATGGGGTAACATCTTTATCAACTTCATTTGGCTGCAATTGTCTCTGTTTGGCCAAAAAGGCAGACTTTGGAACAACGTAGGACAACTCTTATCACACGTTTTTATTTATAAGCTGAGATATTGATTTGTGTCCAAATACTTTATCCCGTTCTGTACCTCTGTGCTAGAAAGCTCCAACAAATAGTTGAAGATCCACAATAAGCAGTTAAACCAAAATAGTTGACTACAACGATGTCTATATTTGTATCTTCAGACAAATATGAAGGCGATGTTTATGGTTTTGAGTAATATATTGGGATCTATTAGGGGAAAAAAATGGCCAGCACTGTCCCCCAAGTTAAAAGGCTTTATCAATAGGGCATATACAAGAACTATACCAGAGCTTGCTAAAATGGAAGAATTGTTGTAAGAATTGAACCTTCAGTAATACCAGACTTTCTCTGCTACTGTAATACACAATATTACCATGTATTTTTTAGAATAAACTTAAAATAATTAATTCAACTTACTTTTTAAAAAAGTAAAAGTTAAACGTTTTACCGGTGGGCCATAAGGGGTTGTGGAAAGGCTGCCATGAGCATAGCTAAGTAAACCGTTACAGGTTCAAGGCCGATTCTAGCCTTGAGAGCTAAGCTGGTAGGGATTGCCAACATGAGGTTTTTTTCTATGTTGACAAGTGATTGCCTGCAGGAGGATGCACTGAGGCATTGTTTACCTATCCTAAATTTTTCGTCCATCTTGGCGCTGCTCTAGTGTTAATATTAAAACCCGGATAATGGGTTTGTATATGCAAACACTAGGCAACATTAAAAAATGTGTACACCTGCTTAATTTAGTGGCTTTTCTGCCATATAGCTGTTTACATGACATGCCCTTTAGGTCAAAAAAGCTTCTTAGCAGCTGCAAAGTGTTCACACCAATGCATCGTTGTACTAAACACCTGATTTACAACTATGCTTTCAGATACATTTTTAAGAAATATAGACATATGTAGAAGCCATTGTGCAAATAGTTAAAGATGTTCCGTATATCATATGGTCATGTAAACACATATCTACATACATGGTTGCTACGCACCACTTCTTTGAAGCCCAGAGAATATTCGGGAAAATAACCAAGCCTACTGAAGATAGCTACATAGAAACTTTAAAAAAAAATGCTCCCTAATTATTTCCAATTACATTACATGTTCCAGCAATTACCCAATGTTCCATGCTGCTGGGAGTGGGATTAATCCTGACCTTTATCCTTAATCATTTATTGTTAAAATAAAGGAATTTAGAATGTACCAAAAGTTGCATTTGTAGCTTTGAGGACAAAGCAACATGTGGTCTCATGGTTAAAGTCAGGTCAAGACCAGCTAACTGACTTTGCAAGTCAGCTGACAAAAAATCATTCATTTAGTGTAAGCTAGTCTAGTGTAAGTGACCAGAACACTGGATTCAATACATATTTACCTTATTTGCTGTAAAAAATATAATTTATTATTTTTTATTTATTGATGTTATGTGATATTTTAGCACCTTACCATAAAACAATAACCATAACAGTGATGACACTGGGAGAAATATAAGGGGTGGCTGAATTAAGAAGTAGGGCTAGCTCCAAATGACTTAAAAGAGGAGAACTGGAAAGAATCTGAATAGGACCAAACCCACTCTCCCCACTTGGGTGTTGACTTAGGCTGAACCCAGGACAGTGCCCTAGCCACTTACTCTGTTTTTACCATTCTCAGTGCCGAGCATCAGTATATGACATCATATGCCCGCTCTCCATGCTTTACTGTAGCCCCTTTTACTGTATCTCATGCAGGCTGTGCCACTCTTGTAACTTGCCTATTAAACATGAGTGGGCAAATGGGCAACAAGGATGATATGGCACCTTGGTTTTGTGGCAGAGGGGTTACCACCCAATGGAATTCATTTGCTGCCATGGAACCCTTGCTGGAACTTTACAGAAATATTATATTTTAATCATATTTTAACACCCCTTTCAAGATGCTTAACTTCAGAAAACCTTTGGGCCCTTTGTTGATTCTGATATTAATTAATATCTTCCAGTACACATATTAAGATATTCAACCACTGCTGTAAAATAGTATTTTATCAGACATCCACTGCTGACCCGGGTGACCCTTTCATAAATTTGCCATACATTTACCAGCATATCAGCTCCTGAACCTTGCAATTACGGTACTTTGTTTAAATTATTTTCCAAATCTGTGTGCCACACATTTTTCCATTCTATGAACCTTACACCCAAGTGACTGATGGTGACAGTATTCCTTACACCTATTAAATCCCCTAAGCCCTAAGCTTTTCCTATGAAAATAACAAAAAGGTGCATGCCAATGTTATACCAGCCAAGGTAAGAGTAAATGATGATAGGTCGCTCATGTCTGCAGTTGGACATTGGGTACTTGTAGTGTTATTGTACATCGACAACACCAGTGCTAAAGTTGCATCGGCCTTATTTGTTCCAAAAGACTACTGTCACAGATAACTCATGGTGTAAATCATGTGTGTTTTGTTTTCAGATCAGAGAGCTGGTACTTGTTTCTCTGCTTTGATTGGGGGTCGATGTGCTGGAGAACTTCCTGGTCAGTACACCAAGGGACAGTGCTGCTGTGATGCAGGACGCTGCTGGGCAATTGGTCAGACGCCAGAGATGTGTCCTGTCAGGGGTTCTGGTGAGTGACTCATCTCTTCAAGATGAACTTGCAACATGAATTTAAATAACATGTAATTATCCGACCTCTGTTGTTGAAAGGTGAAGAATTTGTTTGTAAATCATATTTTATTTGGGATAATCTAAAGCTCCACGTAAAGTGATATTACAAACATGATAGCTATAGCAAGATGCCATAAAATAAAAATGGATGGGGGAAAGTATAGAAAAGGGAGTCAAAGAAGAAACAAACATAAATGTTAAGGGTTGAGAGGGTTGTATATTGTCTGTTAAGGTGGTTAGTCTGTGACACATTGTTACTTCATGCTTTTGCATTCCACTTATTTGTGAGGGACATTCAATAACAGAGAGATAACTAACCTGTACTTACAAATGCATACAGATGAATACCGCAGGCTCTGCATTGAGGGCTTACCACATGGACCTGGATATCCTGGAACCTACCCAGGATTAGGCCCCGGTGGAATTGGACCAGGAGGACTTGGTCCCCATATGAATGGACATGGTGGAATTGGGCCTGGTATGATTGGACCAGGAGGCATTGGACCTGGTGGGGTCAGCCCCAACGGTCAAGGCTCAATATCTGGCTTGCCAGGCTTGGGCATCGGCATTGGTGAGAAATATATAGTTATATTACTGGAATGCAATTTATGATGATTTTATGGGTAACAGAAACTTTACAAGTTTCTTCTCTATCTTAGGAACTGCAACCCTAAATCAGACTGGAGATATATGTAAATTATTCACTAACTTGTGCCAGAATGGACGCTGTATCCCCACACCTTCCAGCTACCGGTGCGAATGTAACATGGGCTATAAACAGGACAACCGCTTGGAGTGTATAGGTAGGTGCTAGAAGAGATTGTTATTGTTTTGTTTTTTTATCGATTAAAATCGATTAAAATTAAAAACATGTTGGAGATCAGCTCAAAATGTACGGTGCCATCCAGGAAACCCTGATTATCTAGCTGCACTTATTCCGATCTCCCCATCATTTGTCAGCTAAAAAATGTATTGACAGAGACCATTTTTTAACAGGGCGGAGAAAAAAAAAAAGAACACTGAATATACCCAAAACTTAAAATTGCTTACTTACCCCCCCAATTTTATAATAAGAAGATATAGGTGAACTCCCACATAGGGTTAGAAGTCTGATTATTTATAGAAATAATAAAAGTAAACATTCATGCCAGTACATAAGCAGGTTTCAGTTGTTAACTTAACCATTCAAGGTAGGGAAAAATAAAATGTCAACAATGCCTGTCCCATTTCCTCTACCAAACTGCTCTTGAAATTAAATAATAAAGTTTTGTTATTTGATGATATTCTCACCTTCTTTTAGATGTGGATGAGTGCTCAAGCAGCCCATGTATCCATGGTGATTGCGTGAACACACCTGGATCATACCACTGTAGGTGCCACGAAGGATATCAGAGCAACCCCACCAAGCAGGCATGCATTGGTAAGTTTCAAACTTGTTTTCTGGGTAGTAAACAATATTAAATTATATTATTATTAATGTATCATATATTTATATGCCGAAAGAAGAGACCTAGATAGTTGTGAAAGCCTGCAACCCATTATATCAGTCACTAAAGGTAACATCTTTAACAAATTATATTAGATGAAGTACGGTACATACATATTTTTAATGTTTATTTGTATAATTACTAAACCTCATCATGTCCCACCTTTTCAGATATCGATGAATGCATCATGAATGGAGTTATGTGCCGCAATGGCCGCTGCGTTAACACAGAGGGAAGTTTCCAGTGTATCTGTAATGCTGGTTTTGAAACTACTCCGGATGGCAAGAATTGCGTAGGTGAGTGTTGGTACCTGGAAAGGTTGGACTTGTGAATGTAATTGTGTATACAAATGGGTAAGTGGAAACTCAAAGGAACAGTTGTGTAATTTGTCCATTAGTTTATCTGATAGAGTGTTTAAGAAGAGAAATTACTGAGTTTAAGAGTGTAAATAGACATGCCAGCATGTGCTCATGCAGTAGACTAGATCTATCAAGGCCTGTCCCCCTGTTGCCTGTATTGTCTGGGGAAATAACAAAAAGAAACCACAGAAGTAATGTTCTCTGAGGTTATGGATAGGCATCCTATACAAAATACTACTCATTTTAACAAATGAAATGGATCGATAATGCAAACATACTTTGCTTTACTAACCCAATGGAAAAATGCATTGCCACATCATTATTTGTATTATTACACAGTACAGCCTTAACGTGTGAGGATGGCGGCTTTTTTGTGTTACCAAAAAGAAGCAAGACTTACAGAAACCTGAAATGGATTTAAAATGCACTGGCCAAAATACCTACTTTTAACAAAACCTTTCTTCCACAGATCACGATGAATGTGCAACTACAAACATGTGCCTCAACGGGATGTGTATTAATGAAGACGGCAGCTTTAAATGTATTTGCAAGCCAGGATTTGTGCTGGCACCAAATGGACGTTACTGTGTTGGTAAGTATATTTTTTAAATGTCATGGGGTATGTGATTTTGTAATACCGGAGGTGGTATTTAATTTAAGAGTTCTATAACTAAATGCAGCATTAGAAACATCATTCCTAGTATTGTTGAATATCCAAAGCCTTCCTAAAAGAAATTCTTTAATTATGTAAAATAACACATCTGCTAATGTTTGTTTGCTCAGCAAGAGAAAAAATAGTCACCGTATTTAATTATCTGTACTTTCATTCACTATGCGTTTCTAGAAAATGCCTGCGATCAGTGTCAAGCATTTCAGAAGTAATTAGAGTTTTATTTATCTTTTAGAGGGCCTGTCTGGCCTTTCCATGTGTATCTGTCATCCCAAATTGGACTTGATAACATCAAGCCCTATTAAAATGTTTAGTTTCCCCCCCAAACTTTGATTCCCTATGTATCCCTCACAGAGCTCTTTTGTATTTTCAGATGTGGATGAATGCCAGACACCAGGAATCTGCATGAATGGGCGATGCATTAACACAGAGGGTTCATTCCGTTGTGAATGCTTGGGAGGCCTGACCATTGGCATTGATGGCCGAGTCTGTGTGGACACACATATGCGGAGCACCTGCTATGGAGCCATTAAGAAGGGAACATGTGCTCGCCCTTTCCCTGGTGCTGTTACTAAATCCGAGTGTTGCTGTGCTAACCCTGACCATGGATTTGGAGAGCCCTGTCAGCCTTGCCCAGCTAAGAACTCTGGTTAGTAGATTTGAGGGAACTGCGTTTTGAGTCCTTTCTGTGACAAAAACCTTTTGTAGATGATCAGTTTATTCTACCCCTCTGAGTAAATTAAAGAAATACAAGTGTTTATACTCAAGATATTACTTTCAAATATATTTCTTTGTAGCAAAAAAAGATCTAGGCTATTTTAATTGCATTTGTTTATTATTCTTATTGGTATAGAGCCAATACAACTGCAACATTTGTTTATCATATGATGTTTGATTACAGATACACTAAATAATTGAACAATTGTCAGTACACTATGGCATGTCTAGGCCTTGATACTTCTTAAAGGGAACATAATGCTAATTCCAAAATGATTGGAATGGGGAATTTGCCCTACATTCTTTAAGCAGTCCTAGCTAACAAATTTCCCTCTTTATGCGGTAACCTTGAGTAACTATCTGTTTTTACCAGCTTGCCTCTTTCTACTATAATAAGCATTTTACAGGATAAGCATGTGTATAAGTTCTAAAGTCTCTCTGCTGTCTGTTTATGCAGAGGAATTTCAAGCTCTGTGCAGCAGCGGCATTGGTATCACGGCAGACGGAAGAGGTAAGTGTATTTCATATAGTTCTTAGTATAATTTAAGTTTTACTTTTTTTACCTTATTTCTATGCATGTCTTTGTGTGCAGTTGTTTCTTCTCATTAGAGATGTTGGACTTGTTAGTCCTTGGGATATCATTGTTAAAGACGTCTGTAGGTCCTCTTCAACTAAGAATGCTCATAAAAGAGCAACTTGAATTGGAAGTAATAACAGCAGTATACATTGTTGTTAAAAAGTAAGGTAATTACTGAAATATAGTGCTTATTTTTTAGCATTGTTTGAAACATTTTTTAGATTGGTCTGTTTTGTTTTGGCACGTATCAAACTGTGCTCCTTATCCAATCCAGATATCAATGAATGTGCCCTAAACTCTGAGATCTGTCCCAATGGAATCTGTGAAAACTTACGGGGCAGTTACCGCTGCATCTGCAACTTGGGCTACGAATCTGATACCAGTGGCAAAAATTGCGTTGGTGAGTACTACAATGGAAATGTTCAGGCAATTCACTGTTATTGATGTGAACGGGGATAGACGGTCACATCTCTGCTCCCTTTTCCAGATGTCGATGAGTGTGCAGTGAACCGCCTTCTCTGTGATAATGGCTTGTGTCGTAACACACCTGGCAGCTACACTTGCACATGCCCCAAAGGTTACATCTTCAAGCCTGAGTCAGAGACCTGTGAAGGTAAATTGCAACTCGCCATGCCTTCTTCTGTCTGTCCTTCTTCTGTCCTTTTAGTCAATACCACCATACTGGTGGACTATTCAATTTAGATTATTTTAACTAACATAATCATTTATTTTCTAAATGGTTTATAGTCTATTAAGTTATCTGTATGCCTTAAGATTAATTGTGACTTTTGGAAATTTTAGTATAGGCTACTATCCAGATAATGACAGATTACAAGGGATTGCTTCATTTGTGACACCAACAGGATGGGGGACGTGTATGTATGTTGTTCCAGGAACAAAGAGTTTTCGATGATAGTTTTCCTGTTTGATAACATGTTCTTTTTCATATTCACAGATATCAATGAGTGTGCGTCCAACCCCTGTGTAAATGGTGTGTGCAGAAATAATGCGGGCTCTTTTGTCTGCGAGTGCTCATTTGGAAGTAAACTAGATCCTACTGGGACTATCTGTGTGGGTAAGTATAAATGTCTGCAGGTAATACACAGTTAAGACTATGCAATTAGGGTCGGTCACATAATAACATACCTGCTGGCTTCCATTATACAGCTTCAGGGCTGTTTTGCCCTTATATTAAAAATAATATATACATAAACAGTACACATTACCAGTATACATTAATTTGTGATAATAAATATAGACATATAACATTTTGTTAATTCCCTCGTTTGTTAAATAATTTGTCTTAAGAAATGTAACCATTCCCATGCTCCCAACCAAATCCAGAATATCATTACCTTTTTATTGTGTACTCAATTTGCTTGAAGATTTATTTTTTTGCAACATCATAGAGTGGTTATTCCACTACAGGATCAACATTATCCAGTTTAAATGCATTGTATTTAATATATTTCTACGTCCTTCTTCACCATCTCCAGATAGCATGAAAGGAACTTGCTGGCTGAACATACAAGATGGCCGATGTGAGGTGAACATCAATGGAGCCACTCTAAAGTCCGAGTGCTGTGCTACCTTGGGAGCAGCCTGGGGAAGCCCCTGCGAGCGTTGCGAAATTGGTGAGCTACATTAGAAGGTTAATCAATAAGATTAGAACATGTGGCTTAAAAAGTAATGTGCTGACACTATTGTGTCTTTTTTTCTTTTTTAGATCCAGCATGCCCTCGAGGTTACTCCAGGAAGAAGGGAGTTGCATGTGAAGGTGAAGTAATTTACTTACATCAGAAACTAATTCATATAGAACACATTTATTGTAGCTGATACAGCCTCCATATCGTCTACCACTCTTACTACCACTTGAAACATACCCCAATGCATGTCATTCAATCTTTGTTAATAATTTGATTTGTAATTCTTCACTACCTGATCTATTTTTTTTGCCAACACTGAGATAAGCAATAGATATTACCACTAGCCTTATTTTGTCATGTCACTTAGAATGTTAAACTAATCTATTTAGCTATATCAAGCTATAATTTCAAAATATCATGGTTATTCCCAGATGTGAATGAATGTGAAGTCTTTCCTGGTGTCTGTCCCAATGGGCGCTGTGTAAATACTGCTGGCTCCTTCAAATGCGAATGTCCAGAAGGCCTGACTCTGGATGGGTCTGGAAGGAATTGTGTGGGTAAGGAGACAAACTTTTCACGCAATCTAATGTTCAAGAATCAATGTGGATGTGTTTTCAACCTTTATTCACTCACCAATTTTTAACACGGTCAGTTAAAAATACATCTCTCTCTCTCTCTATTCAGATGTACGTGTGGAACAGTGCTACATGAAATATGATGAAGATGAATGCACAGCTCCCCTACCTGGCAAATTCAGAATTGATATGTGCTGCTGTTCTGTGGGAGCAGCCTGGGGCATAGACTGTGAGGAGTGCCCAAGACCTGGAAGTGAAGAGTACAAGACCATCTGTCCAAGAGGACCTGGCTTTGCCAACAGAGGAGATATTCTTTCAGGTCGACCATTCTACAAAGGTACTGTCCTCACTGTTTAACTTTTTGAAATAATTCCTAGTTTCTTCAATCATTATTCTCGAAGAACAGTATTAATGTTCTGTGCACATGTTTAGTATCTGCTATATATTCTCTATTTGTAACTTTCTAATGAACTATAATGTTGTAATTTAGCATTAATTGCATTAACCAAGGGTGGGGTCATATTCATAAGCTTTAGGGACAGGCGATAGAAAACAATCTGGATGATTGGTACTCAAGATGTGTATTCTTCCTTTGCAAACTTACCCCACAATCATATGGTCTACTGTGATGTAGCCAGACAAATCGTAACATTTAGAGTGATGGCTTGATCATAATTTTATCATGAATACTAGCACATATCAAATATTGTTAGTGAAATATTACCCTGCATTCAAGGAAGTTTTCATCTTGACGCTGAGAGTATTTCATGCAGCATTGTCGCCACACTGTTTTACTAATTATGTGTTTTCATTTTACTTAAAATAGTCATCCTCTTTGTCTGTTTTCCACTGTACAGATGTCAACGAGTGTAAAGTATTCAACAGCCTCTGCACACATGGGACATGTCGTAACAGCATTGGTAGCTTCAGGTGTATGTGTGACAGTGGCTTTGCCCTGGATGCCGAAGAAAGGAATTGTACAGGTAGGGATATGTGCCTGTGGATTTTGAAAAGCATAGAAGAAACCAAGCAATCCATTCTGTTGGCTAAGCCCTGTTCTTCAGCTTGGACAAACTTCTTTTTTATTCACGCTTCACATTCCCATCTGCTTCCTCTTATCTTCATTCCGTTACATGAGGGAGTTGATCACATACATAAAGTGTTTATTTGTGTCTGTGCGTTCAAATTTATAGTTTGGAATGCCCCCGGCAATTATTTGTACACATTTTTATTCCACCTTATTAGTATGCCTGCTGTCTTAGTTATCTTAAACTAAATAGTGTATTTTGGGGATATTGTATAAATTGTATATGAATGCAAACATTTCTTTCAGCCATACAGAGGGTATAATATTGTTTTGGGTTTTTTTTTACAAAGCTGTTGCTTTCTGAAAACTGAACAACTGTCAACAGCGCAAATACATTTTGTTATTCAGATGTAGATTTATTTTATAATTATATAAAGTTAATTAATTTCATAGGTCCCATGGCATGTTTTATTAGTCACAAAAATAATTTTAAGTGTGTTGCTTTTTGTGATATTTAAACCATTGTATGCAAAAATGTGATAGTTACAAAATCAATTTTATGGATTACAAAATCAAATTTGACACCACAAATACTGTATGTATCATAATATACAGAAACTTACTTATTCATTAATCACTGACATTTTCTCTCTTTCTGCCCTTCAGATATAGACGAGTGCAGAATTTCCCCCGACCTTTGTGGACATGGAACTTGTGTCAACACTCCTGGGAGCTTTGAGTGTGAATGTTTCAGCGGTTATGAAAGTGGTTTCATGATGATGAAGAACTGCATGGGTAATTATATGCTAGAAAATATGTGCATGTAAATGTTAGCATTAGTTCTGCTAGATTCCATTAGTCAATTTAAAATGTTCTTTTCACTGAGAATATAATCGAGAATGTAATTCTTTTTTTATTACCTACTGGAAGAATATTACAAATGGATGATTATTATTTACTGTGTTTTTGCTTCTTTTGTGAGAGATTTGCATAACTGAGACTATTAGAAGATTACTGACTCCAAACCGGAGGAGAATATTTGGTCATGAGACCAGAAATAAGCCAGAAATAAACATAATTTCTCTTAAATTTCAGATATTGATGAATGTGAGAGAGACCCACTGCTCTGTAGAGGAGGAACCTGCATTAACACAGATGGCAGTTTCGAATGTATCTGTCCACCTGGCCATGAGCTGACTTCTGATGGCACCGCTTGCATTGGTAAGACAGGGCAATTACCAGTATGAAGAAATATTCCAGTTAAAATACAGATTTGCTTATTGTAGAAATCACAGTTTTGTAGATGGTAAAACCATCAGTGTCTACATACACAAATTAATTACATAATATTTTTCCCTGTAGACATAAATGAATGCTCCTTGAGTGACAACTTGTGCCGAAATGGCCATTGCGTGAACATGATTGGAACCTATCAATGTTCTTGTGACTCTGGATTCCAGTCGACCCCGGATCGTCAAGGCTGTGTGGGTCAGTAATTTTGGTAATTTGTCAGTAACTGCTTAGGTCAAACATCTGAGCTCTGTGGGAGATTTGATATAACTGGTTCTTTGTTTTTTTCAGATATTGATGAGTGCACCATTATGAATGGAGGCTGTGATACCCACTGTACCAATTCAGAAGGCAGCTACGAATGTAGCTGCAGTGAGGGTTATGCACTAATGCCAGACAAGAGATCATGTGCAGGTAGCTAACGATTAGTGTTCATAATATCATGAATGCCCAATATTAGGTTAAACAGTAGAGACACCCTGCATTCATATTTGCATCAACATATTCATGTGTGAAGTTACATTTATATTTTCAATTTCTACTCCAGATATTGATGAATGTGAGGATAATCCAGGTATCTGTGATGGAGGGCAGTGCACAAACATCCCTGGAGAATACCGCTGCCTTTGCTTTGATGGTTTCATGGCCTCACTAGATATGAAGACTTGTATAGGTGAGCGTTGCATTGCCTCTTCAAGCTTTGTTGGCCCAGTAAATAATTGCAACTAAATTTAGCATGACGGTATTTTGTCAGATGTATTAATGTAGTTCTTCCTTTGTTACAGATGTTAATGAATGTGATCTGAATCCTAACATCTGCCTTCATGGGGATTGTGAGAACACCAAAGGCTCCTTTATTTGTCATTGCCAGCTGGGTTATTTTGTGAAGAAAGGAACCACCGGCTGCACAGGTATCTTACTTAGTTTCCAGTGAAAGAGAAGGACCTAATTAATTATTATTTTTCTGTCTCTATTCTCAACATTGCAGATATAAATTCATGCGTAATATTCGTGCAGATCATGAGAACAGGGATTTAAAAAACCTTACCTCCTACATTAAATATGTATTGCTTTAAATAGACATATTAGAACATTAAACGTTTGCACACAAAATGTACTAATTTCCACCCCTCTTCACTATTATCACAGATGTTGACGAGTGTGAAATAGGAGCGCACAACTGTGACGTACATGCCTCGTGCATTAATGTTCCTGGGAGCTTTAACTGCAAGTGTCGGACTGGCTGGGTTGGAGATGGACTGAAATGCATTGGTAAGATGAAGATGAATAATACTTGGTACTATATGTAGCTTAGTCTTTTTAAGTGACTAATTTCAGGAATATGGTATAATCACTCTTATTATATACATTTATCCGCCCCACTTGTAATCAGTATTGTGCATTGTACTCTAGAGGTCTAAACAGTATTTGTGATGCGTAAAAAAAACAAACAAACAAACATGTAAGTTGTTCTTTTTAAACTGTACAGAGAACTGTGATTGTAAATATCAGTATGGAGTGATTCCATTTTTTTCACGTACAGTTTAACATCCTTCTGTTGCTGTTACGTTCTCTTTCTGTTCTATTAGCATCTGCAGAACATGCAACTTAGAAAAGAAGCTCATATGTTGAAGCAATATGCATTTTTCCTTAACTGTATCTCCACTTTATCTGCTTTCCTATAGACCTTGATGAATGTTCTACTGAAGAACACAACTGCAATGTGAACGCCAACTGTGTTAACACCCCTGGTTCCTACCGCTGCTCATGCAATGAAGGATTTAACGGAGATGGATTCACATGCTCTGGTAAGATGAAGATCTTAGAGAACATATAATATGTCCTCCTAATTATATCTTGCTCCAGCTGTAACCATTTTGGTCTATATGATGTTCATTAGACTAATGTGATTATCTCCCTTCACAGATGTCGATGAGTGTGCAGATAACGTGAACCTGTGTGATAATGGACATTGCCTAAATGCGCCTGGTGGATATCGCTGTGAGTGTGAGATGGGTTTCACACCTACTGAAGACAGCAAGGCATGTCAAGGTAAGAGTAAAAATTATACAAGTACATAATGAAACATAGAATCTGACAGCAGATAAGAACCAAGGAGCCCATCTAGTCCACTCAGACCATAATCAGTCCATGCATCATTGCATTTCCTTTATTTTTAGCCTCTACTACTTCTGCTGGAAGGTTGTTTAATTCATCAACTACCCTGCTAGTAGAGCCATTACATCACATCGAAAACTCCAGTTTTAGATTATGTTTGTGTGTGCAGATGCTTTTTGACCTTTTAACTGAATCTGCCTTATTTTGCAGACATTGATGAATGCACATTCCAGAATATTTGCGTCTTTGGAAGCTGCCAGAATTTGCCCGGAATGTTCCGCTGTGTTTGCGATGATGGCTACGAGCTGGATAGAAGTGGAGGAAATTGCACTGGTAAGGTTCATTTAGAAAAAGAAAAAAACTTGAATGTATTTCACAGAAAGGAATTATAGTTGCATTTCAAACTGTTCCTGTATAAGAACTAGTAGGATATCCACAGGTTTGTGCTTTGGCCCTGTGCAAGAAGTTAATGGTAAACTGAGGGACCAACATGTATTTGAATAGCATGAAAAATGCAGTTTTGGAATTGTGTGTCGGGATGTGGGGACCATCAGGAGAAGGTCACTGGTGTGGTAGTTGTGCTCCAGAAGATAAGGGATGGGGCCTTGTTTTATTAGTAAGTTATAAATGAGAATGAGTGTGTTTAGTTCTCCATCCATGATCTGTCAGTCTCTACACAATCCTTTCAAACCTTTTAGTGTGGCAAAGTTTCACCTGTGGTTCTCATTTTCAGATGTCAATGAATGTGCTGATCCGGTAAACTGTATCAATGGCCTGTGCGTTAATACCCCAGGCAGCTACCTGTGCAACTGTCCACAAGACTTTGAGCTGAACCCCACTGGAGTGGGTTGCGTTGGTGAGTGATTTGACTTGAAGAAAACACAAAAAATGTGATTTATAGAGACAATGTCATATGCCTATTGTCAAGTCTAATACCCAAACGTTTGTCCCACAGACACCCGCGTTGGTAACTGCTTTTTGGAAACACAACCACGGGGTGATGGTGGCATCTCCTGCAGTGCTGAGATTGGAGTAGGTGTCACAAGGGCATCCTGTTGTTGCTCTCTGGGCCGTGCTTGGGGCAACCCCTGTGAATTTTGCCCTCCTGCCAACTCTAGTAAGTGACAAGAAACTTAAGTGAGACAACATTATGGGCTTGAACCTTAATCAATATTAAAGGCTGGGGCATAACCCAGACCTTTTATGTGACTTTGATAGCTATTAATGTATTTATTTACACAATTTAATTTATTAACCAATTTACTGCTGTATTTATACTGTATAGTACAGGCCACTAAATGAAAATGTATTACTGTTATGTTGTAAAAAATGCAAAATAGGTGGCTACAGAATCAAAGCAGTCATTTTATATATATATATATATATATATATATATATATTATATTTTTAATAAAAATAAAATAAAAATGTCTTTTTATGTGAAAGTTGGAATACTGGCCCCTTCAACTGAAGGTGATATACGTTGGAGTGACACAACTACAAGGCTTTGACTGTGATGAAAGGACTTTGTGGTTTTCATCACAATCAGAGGGGCATTTATAGTGCTAATAGTGTCTCTCTATTTTATGTTCTGCAGCTGAATATAAGACCCTATGTCCAGGAGGAGAAGGATTCAGACCAAACCCCATCACTGTTATCTTGGAAGGTATGCACTTCATTACCGCCTTTATGTAAAGCATCTGAATTTTGTTTTTGAAACCTTTTGGTGTATTGTTGTTATTATTGTGAGAAATAAAAAAGAAGTAAGAACGTCAAGGATAAATGAAAATAAGAACTATGAATGCCTTAGGAATGAGTGTACAGGCCCAGATGCTCCAGAAGAACCAATCCAACATATTCACCCACCCTAAATAAAGACATGAATCATTGGTGTGGGTAAGGGCATTGGCCACAGCTTTATTAACAATCCCCCATAATAACATAAAAACCCTATAACAACCCGCCAGCTGCTAGGCATAAGCCCAGCCGGCAGTTCCAAAATCACATGATACCAAGAGTTCTGGCCTAGCGGCTTCCATCAGCAGCCCTGACTTCCCAGTTATCTTGTCCTCCCCGTGACCTGGACCTGCAGTGATATTCCCCTTTCCTTAAAGCCCCCCCCTCCCCCCGGATTATAACAGTATATTGTACTGCAATCTGCCTCTATATTGAATGGAAGACTCATTGCGTGTTCACAATCAATGGAATGTTCTCATCCAAAAACAGAAAATAAACACAGCTTCAAGTTTAATTGACTAATACAAGGGCGTTAATTCCAGAAAATACGTTTTTCTACTTTCACATGGTGTTTTATCAGAGGTCTTCAAGCTTAGTGAGCAGACCATATCAATGTGGGCTAAAACATTATGGGGATTCTTGTGCAAAGTTTGAGAAGAGTTGTGTTATCACCATAGCATACCCCCATTCTCTTGGTATTGCTGGTGACTCCACTTTTCAAGCTTTGCTGTAGAAAGCACTTTTTATACATAAACCCAATATGGTATAAGTTTGTTGCTGTTTTTATGGTCACCATATGATCGCAAATTTGTCCAAATAATCATTTGAAAGAGCATCAAGTTTCTTGGTAATAAATGTGTTATTTGGTTGTAAGGAGAAAATAATTGACAACAGTTGTTTTCCATTTGTTTTCCATAGTATGCCAGACAGATGAATCAGACCATTGTGTTTTTGTGCTCAAACTCATTAGTGTTCATGCTGCCAAATTGTATTTTTTAGAGTATTTACATAACCATAATATATAACAGCAAATATAATATTTTGCAAGTGAAAGCAGCAGTCTGGGTTGTCTACATCATTGGCTTGTCCTTCCAATAGAATTAATGGGGCTCAAATTCATTCTGTAGTGCTTGGGATATGCTTAGGGCAATGTAAGTATTCATGTTTAGTTTAAACAGTGTATACTAGATGGGCCAATTTTTTTCCTATGTGACGCCAACAGGTACCTGAACGCAATCTGTATTGAGTACTATACAAATAACAGTATTGTGCATCTAAATTTGTCTTCATCAGTCTCAGGAACTGTACTCTAAATAACGTCTGATTACCCCTTAATTGTGTTTCCACTTACTTCCAGATATTGATGAATGCCAGGAACTCCCAGGCCTGTGCCAAGGTGGAAACTGTGTTAATACATTTGGGAGCTTCCAGTGCGAGTGCCCAGTAGGCTATTACCTAAATGAAGAAACCCGCATCTGCGAAGGTAATGAAACCGTTTTCTTATACTCCTTATTGTTATCTGTGATAAAGCTAGCTGTCAAAACTGGAGGATTAAGTGAAAAAAAAACATCTGGTACTTATTTGTCTTATGGCTTTGTGAAAATAACAGTTTGTAGCTATTTCTATAGAACAGCCCAGTGTATCTTCATTGGCGTCTTCATAGGCCTGGATGTCTATAGTTGTCATCTTTAGCAGATAACATTAGGCCTTATAATCTGCTGTGCCCACATGTAGGCTGGATATGTATTATCGCACGTAGCCAGCTACCTTGTGTTTTTTTTTGGGGGGGGGGGTTGGAAAAATGTTTTTTTTTCACCCCTTCATGAAACAGGGGATAATAAGTATGGAGTCTCTGTCTGAAAAATACCGGTACTTATTTTAGCTAGCGTTGCGCTGTGCTGTGTGGAAATTGAGAAACTTTTACCAGTGCAATTTAGCAATAAAAACAGCTGATCCTCTGTTATTAATTGAAAGTTGCTTTGTCTGGTTTTCAGATATTGATGAATGTTCTACACACATTGGCATCTGTGGCCCTGGAACTTGCTACAATACCCTTGGGAACTACACCTGCGTTTGCCCACCAGAGTATATGCAAGTTAACGGAGGGAACAACTGTATGGGTATGTGTCTCATATCTAGTCACCGTACTTCTCCTATCTACCTGTTAATTGTATAGCCATTATGCTTACAGCTCACTCAACGCCATTTATTCAGAATTTTCCAAAACTACCATGTTCTTTCTTTGCATTCATCAATTTTACATGCACCAATATTTATATAGCCCAACAGTTACCTCCTTCACAGCACATACATCCCTAGACCCCATTGCATTTATGTGGCTTTTTCTGTGTGCGAGTCTTTCCAAGTCACAAGTCCCGTGATATTTCCTTCAAATCATACAACCAGTAAGCTAATATAATTTTTCTTAAATCCTCCTGAAAGTCTAATTTCTATAGCCCCTGATGGTTCCAAAATTATTAAAACAATATCTTAATTATATTGAAAATAGACCATGTCAACATCACTTTAATGATCTGGCTCTTTTAATTGTGTTCATAAGATGTGTGCATTCACAGTGCTTTGTTAAATATATGGTTCTGGCAAAACTGTGATTGGTTCCACTACCAATTTATGAACCCTTTGTGGACCTTGTCTTACAGATATGAGGAAGAGCGTCTGTTACCGCAACTACAATGACACCTGTGAGAATGAGCTTTCTGCTAATATGACCAAAAAGATGTGTTGCTGCTCATACAACATTGGCAAAGCCTGGAATAAGCCGTGTGAACCATGCCCTGTGCCTGCTAGCCGTAAGTATTCTGTCTTACTCAAACCTTTTTTGTTCTTTGTTTTTTTTTTGTGTCATACCAAAACTGCTTCTTGGTGTTTTCTTCCCTCCTTTGGTTTATTAATTAAAATGAACCTTCTTTCAGCTGAATACCAAGTCCTTTGTGGTAACCAGGCCCCCGGCTTCATTATCGACATTCGTACTGGCAAACCAACAGGTAAAGTCTTTTTTCGGAGGTGGGATGAGGTGTCTTTAGTAAATAAAATGTGATTAATGTGTTCAATGTGCTTATTTGTTTCCCACCTCACAGACATTGATGAATGCAGTGAAATTCCAGCCATTTGCACCAATGGAGTCTGCATCAACCAGATAGGAAGTTTCCGTTGCGAGTGTCCAATGGGATTCAGCTACAATAACATCCTCCTCATCTGCGAAGGTTTGCTACTCAAATTTATTGCAATACAGATATTTCATTCAAAAGCAGAGATCTGTTTGTATGCAGCTATCAGCAGCGGGGGGCTCATTTCCAGAAAATCTTGGTTTTCCACAATCTGACGTGAATGTGAAGTTAGCCATGAAGGCATTCTTCTTATGGAAATCTAGAGTTAAGACGCAATGTTGCATGAAAAGCTGTTGAACTAAATCTATTGCTTTGGTCCTATGCTCTGTATCAAAGGGGGTTATGTTGGTCTTGTAGCCCGTTGGAACTTTGCCCGGGTCTGTAAGACCCGGTAAGGAAAACATGAAATTCTGCTAGTGCATGACACCTATTCATGACCCTTATTTATGCAAAATTACTAAGTAGATTTCACTCAGTGGTAGATATTTAATGGGTAATGTAGCACCTAAATGTATTTGTTTTTATCATTGCTATTTTGGTAGATATTGATGAGTGCAGCAGTGGAGAAAACCTGTGCCAGATAAATGCTGATTGTATTAATATCCCTGGATCATACCGCTGCGAGTGTTCCAGTGGCTACAAACTGTCCCCCAGCGGGGCCTGTGTAGGTAAGAAAGAAACACTCTGCTTTACAGTTGTAAAAAAAGATGAATACTTTGTTGTACCATTTTCGGCTGGAAAAAAATAATTTTATATGAGCACATAATTAAACATAAACCTTGTTTAATGCATCACATTTTTCTGTGCAGGTCGCAATGAGTGCAATGAGATCCCTAATGTCTGCAGCCATGGAACATGTATGGATACAGAGGGCAGCTATATTTGTGTGTGTCATAATGGTTTTAAAGCCAGCGTGGACCAAACCATGTGCATGGGTAAGTGAATATCCAGTATCTAAATAATGGATCCATACTGAGTTTCAGTGTCTGTGGTCACAGTAGAGGTGTTCTGATGCCTTTGGATATTTGGAACAATTCTAAATAAAGCAATCCTTTTTATCAGATATTGATGAGTGTGATCGTCAGCCTTGTGGGAATGGGACCTGCAAGAACACTGTTGGTTCCTACAACTGCCTCTGCTTTCCCGGGTTTGAGCTCACTCACAACAATGACTGCATGGGTAAGTCACTGCTGCGCTATAAATGCACAAAACACACATTCAGAACTTTGGATGTCCATTGTGAAAACTCAACTCGTTTTACTACAAAACGTTGGCATCTTTTTAAGCAGGGCCTCATCACTTTTTGTCTCTGTAAGTTCCAGTTGTTATGTGAATATTAATAGTAATAATATTTGGGTCGCAGTTCACAGTTCATCTAGAGGTAATCTGCAATATCATTTAAGTCAGTTGTTATCTCTGGCCTTTTCCTAGTGCTTAGCTGTCATTTTTTTGAGTATGCTCAAAAACAGCACTTTCGTTTTTCTTTTTTTCACCATACAGACATAGATGAATGCTCTTCCCTGGTTGGTCAGGTTTGCCGCAATGGCCAGTGCATCAACAATGTAGGCTCCTTCCAGTGCTTGTGCCATGAAGGCTACGAGATCACTCCTGATGGCAAGAATTGTGTGGGTGAGTATGCAAGCCAAACCATTGCAAAAATCATACATTTCTAAAGGCTGGGTTATATATATATATTATATATAATATATTATATATATATAGTGTCTGCCAAGAGCCAAGATTCATTTGGCTTAACCACCCTTCTGCCTTTATAAAATACCACTCCGCTACTTGTGCTCAAAGACCGTTCAATATATTCATCAAGCTATGCACAAAGTAAATTAATTGGTTATGAGCATTGCATGTTTTAGTAATGTGAATATCCTTGGTAACAGTCTGTTTCTTTTTGTGTATGGTTAATTTCCCAAATGTCCCCACTGGCCATTTCTTAGTTTTTTGACCTTTGTGTTTCTTGACGTGTGCACAGACTCCTACATTCCTTTCATTTTTGGCAACCTATTTGTTGATAAAGATTATATGTGTAGTGGTTCCAAGATGAATTCTCTCTGATACCAGTTAGAGCTGATTTTATTGTTTTATACTAACTAACTGGAAGTATAAACCCCATGTGAGAAGAAGAACTAGAAAATGTATAAATATTGTTGTTAGCCTATTACCTGCAGATAATTCCTCTTTAACATGTAGGTGATGCTAATATTGCCACTTCACCTTTTCTTCAGATATCAATGAATGTGTCAGTCTGCCTGGTACCTGTGCTCCTGGAACCTGCCAAAACTTGGAGGGATCCTTCCGCTGTATCTGCCCACCAGGATATGAGGTCCAGAATGACAACTGCATAGGTAAGTGTCACTGTGCTGGACATCTGCTGTGCCAGGGGAACATTACAAACCATGAACACGAGAGATCCATTGGAAATATATATGGCATATTTATGTGTGAGCAAAATAACACCAAAAGGTTATATTATAACTAGGGCTGTGTGCATTAACACCTGCTGATGTCCTTAGGTAAAGTAGATTAAGTCTGAGTCTTGTTCTAAGAATAGGGCTCATAGTAACATAAAACCATTGAAAATAAAATTAAACCATGCAGTAGTTGTTGAGTTCATCTGTGTGTTATGACAAAATTATAGAATTAACAAACCCGTCAGTCACAGCTTATGTCTAAGATATTAGTGAACAGAACACGGAGAGAACTGTAGGTGATAACATCTGGCTCTGCACCTACAGATATTAATGAATGTGATGAAGAGCCCAACATCTGCCTGTTTGGCACTTGCACAAATACTCCTGGCAGCTTCCAGTGCATCTGTCCTCCAGGATTTGTCCTGTCCGATAATGGTAGACGCTGCTTTGGTGAGTAAACATCTCTACTTTGATCTCTCTGTCTTCTTCAGACCCAACTGCCAGTCTAGGAGTCTATGTAATTGCCCACCATTGATGCCTAACTTTCTACCATATTCTCCCTAATTAATGTGCCTTTAGCTCATACTATCTGTAACGGATGCTGGATTACACTTTCCTCTTCATCTTCTTCAGACCCAATTGTCAGTCTAGCAGTCTCTGATTGTCTGCCTTTGTTACCTTATTTTCTCATTATTTCTCTCCAATCTCATACTTTTAGGTTGTTTTCATCTCTTTTTTTCCTTCATCTTTATACGTCCTTGTATTTACTCCTACTTTTTAATCATCCATTTTTATGTTTATACCTTTCTTTGCATTAAAACTGACCCCAAGTTTATGTTTTTTTGCCAGACTGTTTCTTTATTTTCTGGATGGGGTTCTATTTGTGTACTGTCTCTCTAAACATATTTTACATGACAGCATGGTATTTCTGTCCCCAGACACACGTCAGAGCTTCTGCTTTACTCAGTTTGACAATGGAAAGTGCTCTGTTCCTAAAGCCTTCAACACCACTAAAGCACTGTGTTGCTGCAGCAAGATGCCAGGAGAAGGCTGGGGAGACCCTTGTGAGCTGTGCCCCACTGAAGGAAGTGGTAAGGATGGGATGGAAGAATGATGGGAGAAAATGGTCTGAAATAATAGTCTAGCTATTCCACATAGAACCCACATTTAGTTTACTAATGTCCATTGTCACACATTTAAAGGTTTAAATGGTCAAAAATGAGGCATAATGACAATGACCATGTTCAGGATCTAAGGTTGTGGGCTGTCAACTGAAGGACAGTATCATAACCATGTGTCACAAACGTTTTGGGGTAGTGTATTTAATTGATGGCAATTGGATTTAATGTCATAACAGTGCTTGCCCTCACTGATAAGGATTGAAGGGTAGAGAAACATGTGCTTTGAGAGGCCCAGATATCAAACTTCCCTTCTGTTAAATCTGCAAAAGAAAGATATATTGAGAGTGGACACTTAAGGTTTGTTCCCTGCTACATCTTTCACAATTATTATAGTTCTGCAGCTCTCATTACATGTAGTAGGTACATAACAACTACTTGTCCACCCTGCGTAGGCTTTACATGCTATACCTATTTGTTTTCTAGTGGCTTTCCAGGAACTGTGTCCGTACGGCCATGGAGCAATCCCTGGCATAGGAGATACCAGAGAAGGTAAGTGAGCATTTTGTTCGCTATCTTAGTGGGGTTTTTTTGCATATACAGAAGCATAAATGCATTATAGTATGCGCATGTTAATCCTAGCTGTTTTTTAAAATAAATAATTTGTGCATTTTTCATAATTATTGTAATCATCTTCACTGGGTTTTCTCTAGATGTAAATGAATGTGCTGGGAATCCTGGAATCTGCGGCAACGGTGTCTGTATTAACACTGATGGCTCCTTCCGTTGTGAATGTCCCTTCGGATATAGTCTGGATTTCACAGCAGTAAACTGTGTTGGTGAGTAAAATCACATAAAAGCAGAAATGTGACGAGAGAAAAGCTTTACTGGAAGAATAACATATTTTAGTTTTAGTGGTGGTAAAGATCACATGGAAAAAATATATGTTGCTTCCACCCAAAAACTATTGAGAGACCACAGATAATATTCAGGAAACTGTTTCTTTCTGTAGATTCAGCAAAAAAACAAATAGTTTTAGGCTAAAATGTATTTTACTTTGGTTTGTTTATAGCTTCTGGTTGTTGCCACCATTAGCTCCGATGTAATGAGACCAAGGCTTAAGTTTTTTTCCCCAGGCAGCTAAAAGAAAGTGATGACAAAAGTATTGGTTCTTTAAATCAAGATTGCTGCATGGCACAGCATTTATAATATTTATAATAATATTTACAGATACGGATGAATGCTCTATTGGGAACCCATGTGGAAATGGAACCTGCACTAACGTGGTCGGAGGCTTTGAATGTGCCTGCGATGAAGGTTTTGAACCGGGTCCAATGATGACTTGTGAAGGTAAGAGCCTCAGAAATTACCTGCGAACCAGGGTTCAGCTACACTTATAGCAATTCAGTTGACTTCTACAAAATAATTCAGCTGCTGATCTAGATAAAGAGAAAAAGAAGTCCTTCTCAAGCTTTTGCTACTTTTGCCCAGAAAAAAGGACATTAAAAAATCCTGAATCGTGAATCTATTTTTTATCCCTGGCTTAACCACGATTATAAAAAATATGATTAATCTACATATTGTGTACGTTTTAGACATGTTGTCACAGGTAGTACATTTTAAGAGTTTTCTGGTTTCACTGGTAATAAAAACTAGAAACTGTGTTGTAATTACAGATCTGTTCTGTAAATAAATAAAGATGTATATATATGCATGTGTATTAGTATATATATATATATATATATATATATATATATATATATATATATATTAATATATAAAATAAACAGATATGCCAAAGCTCACCCGTTTGGGTAGGAGTTTTTCTATTGCCATTATCCCAGTAAACACAAGTTTCAAGTACACTTTTTGTGGACCACCTATATAATTAAAGTTTCAGAGATAGCATTTTAGATTTTTCTGTAGGAATATAAGCAATTGTTTATACAATGTGATGTATTTTTTCCCCAGATATCAATGAGTGCACAAACCCCCTGCTTTGTGCCTTCCGTTGTATAAACACATTTGGCTCGTATGAGTGTACCTGTCCTTCAGGATACACCCTGAGAGAGGACCGCAGGATGTGCAAAGGTAGGAACTTAAGTTCTGGTTAGTTTCTTGTCTGTCATATATTTCCATTTTTGGCAGTTTTTGTGCACCCATCAGTGCATCCAAACTATTTCATCACATGGCTATACAGATAGTGTCTGTACCTCGTCACTGTTAAAATGCTAATGGTATCGTGTTCCACACCTTTTTGTTCCAGATTTGGATGAATGTGCTGAAGGTCTACATGACTGTGAATCTCGTGGCATGATGTGTAAGAATCTCATTGGTACTTTCATGTGCATATGCCCACCAGGCATGCAAAGGCGACCAGATGGAGAAGGATGTATGGGTAGGTATCAGTCATTGATGGCCAAACACCGATTTCTTGTAGTGCAAACGTGTGCATGTTTTTATCAGTATGTGGGTATCTTTTTGTGTGTCTATATCTTTTTTCTGTTTATTTGTATATACCGTGATAATATATCACAATTAGAATACTGTACAGTATGGAGAGTCATGTAAACATGACTGGCTGCACACCCTTGAGAGGAAATCCTATTAAATAGAAACAATATGTAAAATTAAGAAATACATTTCTTTTATTGAGTTGCTCCTCCTTTTTTTTTTTGCTCCAGATGAAAACGAGTGCCGTACAAAACCAAATATTTGTCCCAACGGCCGCTGTGTCAATAACATTGGAAGTTATAGATGTGAATGCAATGATGGGTTCCAGGTCAGCACTTCTGGAACAGAGTGTTTGGGTGAGTAAACCCTTCTGCATGTCATAATACTACACCATGTAAGTTATGCAAGAAGCATTTCTTTCATACACAACCCATGAAATGAATCTAAAAGATGTTATTAGTGGCGTGCACTAATAAATCGCCCACATGTGTTTGTTAAATGGAATGAATTTTAAGGAATCACAGAAATAGGTATAGCAGATTGTATAGCTGAATGTACAGTGTTCATGTATCATTGTTATTACTTTGAATATTCCAGCTCGCCTTTTGAATGCTGACACCTGCAGTGTTCTTGCTTTAGATTAATTTTACTCCACAATCAACCATACTGCTTGTAATAGTGGCTGTAACTTAATGTTTATGTTAATGTAGCCATGGGGTTTAGTACAAATTTGTGTTGTGCTGAATGTAATTTGCAACTAGACATAATGTTTCTCCACCCCTCTTCTCCAGACACACGACAGGGCTTCTGTTTCACTGAAGTCCTCCAAACAATGTGCCAGCTGTCCTCCACTAACCGCAACATGGTGACCAAGTCAGAGTGCTGCTGTAACAGTGGACGAGGATGGGGAAATCAGTGTGAACTTTGCCCTCTGCCTGGGACTGGCCCCTACAAGAAGATGTGTCCACACGGTCCTGGTTACACCACAGATGGAAGAGGTAAAATAACAATGTCACAACACCATTAGCCCACCAAGAGTTCTCATTTGCAATACAAATAACTTGCTAGAATATAGAATCTCCCATAAAAATCACCAATGTGTCTTACATGTAGGATATTTTAACAGACACTGTTGGCCTGTGTAGATTAAGCACTGAAACTTTTACTCCTGTACAGAACTTTATATATACAATAGATTTTTTTCCTCATTCCTTCACTTCTCCCTCCTCAGATATTGACGAGTGCAAAGTTCTGCCTAACCTTTGCAAGAATGGTCAGTGCATAAACACCATTGGTTCATTCCGCTGTCACTGCAAGCTGGGATATACTACAGACATCACTGGGACAACCTGTGTGGGTAAGTGGACAATGGGAGCTGGTACCCTATGGGAATCCAAGTTCTCCATGTGTTTAGACATAGGTAACATTTTCAGAAAGAAAATACCTAAAATACAAGTGTTTGTTTAAAGCTGCCTGAATGTTCACAAATAACAAATTACCTGTCATATAATCGTTATAAAACTAAATCTTTACATTCATACAACCAATTGCATTCATTAGGGATATTCCCCTGGACATACACTCATTTTTAGAAGCTTGGATTCACTTAGAAATGTCCTTGTTTTTGAAAGAAATGCAAATTCTGTCCATTAAAATAACATTAAATCATAAATGCAGTGTTACCATTTAATGGTGTAAATGACTATCATAGCTGGAAATGGCTGACTTTAAAGGAATATCTTCATAGGCGTACAACAGAGGCCTTTTATCAGCAACCATCACTTATGTGTTCCAATGCCATGTTGTTCTTGCTAATCCAAGTTTAAGTTTAAAAGGCTGATCGATCATCAGAAAACTCCTTTACCATTAATTTAACAGCAGGAAATTTCCTTGTTTTCCATGAAATTGTGACCTCAAACATTTGAACAGACGTGTACATACACACCGGACCTCTAGAAATACAGATCAAATCTCTTATCTGCAGAGAGCTGAAGCTTCCGGTTGGGGGGTCCTGACACATTTTCCTTGTGAGCAGAGAGCCATGCAGCTTCCACACTTGGTTACTTTGCCATGGGAGCTTCTTGCTGGCCCATCCTATAGTCTTCATGTTGGCAGATCCTGTCACATGACTTAAACCACTCTGATATTGCAGATCATTAGCCCACAATGGAGTCTTTGTTTCCGCAAATGCCCCTGGTGCATGAGGGGGGCGGCCCTATGCATCAAGTGATCTTCACCATAACCCAGAACAACAACTCAGAACTGTATTCTTTCTGTGCACAGCATACTAATACAGAAATTAAACTGCAGGAAATGGGGGGGGGGGTTTCAACCATGGGCCCTGGAGCAAATGCCCTATTTGGCCCATTGTTAATCTCCCTGTTATCGTTTAGTGAAGGATTGGGCTCATCATTGCAGGTTAAGACACTACCACTTGTTTGTGGAATATATTATGCAAACTAACAAACATAGAAGATGTAAGAAATCATCAAAATCATTACCTTTGCTTTTATGATGCAGATCTGGATGAATGTGCCCAGTCTCCCAAGCCTTGCAACTTTATCTGCAAAAACACAGAAGGAAGCTACCAGTGCTCTTGTCCTAGGGGTTACATTCTGCAAGAGGATGGCAAAACTTGCAAAGGTATATATATATATATATAAGATGCTTATTTTCTTACACACTGCTTGTGGGTAACTCAAAATGACAGGTGTTCCAGACGCTACCTGTGTTCTAAGGACATATGTAGAATAGCTATATGGCATGAATTGATTGAAAGTTTGTAGGAGCAAGTACAGAATCTGCTATGTAGACAAACAGATGCTATAGTATAATTTTGACAGCTGTCCAGTGGGGCTATTGCTGCATTTGAAATATGAAGGACATATAGGGATTTGTGGTTTTAAATGGGCTGAATATATGGACCAACAACTGAAGTAGGGGAGTCAGATGAACTGACGAGGATGGTCGAAACAGTTAGTGTGAAATTTAGGAGGAGCAAATTATTAATGTTATTAATTTGTATTACTCCATAGATTTGGATGAATGCTCAACAAAACAGCACAACTGCCAGTTCTTGTGTGTCAACACAATTGGAAGCTTCAATTGCAAGTGCCCTCCTGGCTTTACCCAGCACCAGTCTTCATGTATTGGTAAGACCACTTTAACTGGCTCTTCTGTCTTTTATTTAAGAAAAAGAAATCATAGACCAGTGAATTTCTTATGAGCATATCTTGTTACCTTGATCTCTGCCTACAGATAACAATGAATGCACTGCCCAGCCCAACCTGTGTGGATCTCGCGGTATGTGTCAAAACAACCCGGGCAGCTTTACCTGTGAGTGTCAGAAAGGTTTCTCCCTGGACAGCGCTGGCAGCAACTGTGAAGGTGAGTGGCTACCAACCAATTAAGATGACACACTGTAGTAGTAGTAGTAGTAGTGGTAATGCATCTGATAATAATTAGGCTAAACCTACCAGAAATGTACATTCATTCATGCAATTTTAGTAAAGGAAATGTTCGGTTATAATGCCACGTGTGTCTGTTTAAATATTTTTCTCCGTCTCCAGCCAATATGCACTTGTGTAAATCTGAAATAGTTCCATATTTATGTACCTGTAACAACCCTGACTTCAGTACTTTTTGTCTCTTAGATGTGGATGAGTGCGAAGGAAACCATCGCTGTCAACATGGCTGCCAGAATGTCCTGGGTGGATTCCGATGTGGTTGTCCACAGGGCTACGTGCAACATTATCAGTGGAATCAGTGTGTGGGTGAGTAGAGACATGTGTCTAAAACTCTTGTAAAGTACAGCATGGTTGTGTCATTTTCAAAATTGACTTTAGCATCAATAATGTTGTATACCTGTACTCAAGAAGGTAAAGAATGCTTATCTAGAGAAACCAAATATATATATATATATATATATTTGTTCTTTTCATTTTAATCAAACAATTTAAAATTCATGGGGAACTAGAAGGGCTGGTCACTATATGTTTTACTGTTTATATATATATATACATATATATGTGTGTGTGTGTGTTTTGTGTAATCAGTATTTTACATTTTCAGTATGTCATAAGCAGCTTAGTTTCATTAGCCACCTCACTATTACAGATGTTCCCTATCAATTCTTCAGGGCAGAAATTTGTTAAGCCCCACCAACCACTGTAAATCCTATTCCTTGGCTAACACACTAGAAATACACTGCAACAGTGACATTGTATAGGTTATTTCAGTAAGTGCTGACATGGCCCACGAAAAGTCTTAGCATGAAAATGTTCACCTGGATCATTCAAAGGTATCAAGAGACAATAAATGTTGTATGGTGGGAACTGCAGTTCCACTCTAAGCCAGCGCCTGCTTGTGGCATTAGTTGTTCAAGGTCCTAGCATTTGCTAAGTTTTGAGGTTAGACATATGTCTAACTTGATGTTAGACATATGTTAATTCTTGCTAGAAATTGGTTATAGTGTGGTCTGCTGTCCCTTTCAGCTTCTAGCTAGACTGACTGCTGGGATCATAAACAGTGAAATCATAGATTTTGAGATCTTGCATTCTCTGATAGTACCTTGTCTTCTCTCGCCAGATGAAAACGAGTGTGCCGGCCAGTCTGCCTGTGGCTCTGCCTCCTGCTACAACACCTTGGGAAGCTTTAAGTGTGTCTGCCCGTCAGGCTTTGATTTTGACCAGTCATTCGGTGGTTGCCAGGATGTAAATGAGTGCTCATCTGGAGGAAACCCATGTAGCTATGGTTGCTCCAACACAGATGGTGGTTATTTGTGTGGCTGCCCTGGAGGATACTTCCGAGCTGGTCAAGGGTGAGTGTTAATGCAACACCTACATGCTACTCTATGTACTCATGTGCAACATGTGTAGGTGGCAAAAAAATGTTCAACAGATATTAGAATATACAACACTATAATGTTAGGCAGAGAGTTAATGTTTCACCTGTATTAATGCAGTTCCCAAATGGTTTGGAGTGCTGTAATGCATGTTTGGTTGTGTGTTAGCTAAAACCTCTATAAAAATTGATTTTGGTGTTCTTATTGACAATATAACGTGCAGTGTGAACAATCTCAGGCAGCTGTTGCTAACGCAAGTAAGACACTGGTATGTATTAAAAGGGGAAGAGATAGAACCATGATTTTTCCTCTTTATATGTCATATGTACAACTGCATCTACAATATACAATGCCATTTTGGGCACAGTACAAAAAAAGACATACTGGAGATAGAAAGAGGTTAGAGGGCTACAAAAATTAAAAGAATGAAACATTTCAGCTGACCAAATTGTGATTATTTTCTCTGGAGAACAGGCATATTTGTGTGGATTTTTTGGGGGGATCTCTTTGTAAATAGTACCTTTCAGACAACACGTGGGAGTATTCATCTTAAACATAGACAAGGTTTCTTTATTGTTGGGTTGGAATTTGTTTTGAATTTGTATTTGTCATCTGAAGTTGTTTAGACCAATTCAATCAATATATTAAAAAAACATTTGGATGTTTTTCTAGATGTTAAATCCATACAGGGTTATCACGAGTAAAGGTAGATAAGGTAATTTTGATCTAGAGTGAGTCAGACTGCCTTGGCATCAAGAAGGATTTTTTTCCACTTTGAGTAGACATTACAGTCTCAGTGGGTTTTTCTTGCCTCCTTCTAGATCCACTAATATGGGTTTGTGGAGTGGTTGAACTTAATTAACTATGTATCTATTTGTAATAGGTTTTACAACAAGTGGGGTAGTATGGAAATGAAAGGACTATAAATGAGTTATATGGTAACTGAGGATGTTGAAACGTTGCATAATATGTCTTTTTAGGCATTGTGTATCTGGCCTGGGCTTTGGAAATGGTGGGTACCTCCCAGCTCCAATTGAGGAGGATGAGGAAAACATTCTGTCCCCAGAGAACTGCTATGAATGTAAGATCAATGGGTATCCAAAGAGAGGAAGACAGAGGCGTAGCACCAACTCAACTAGGCATGAGGTAAGATTTAACTCCTTCACCTGTGTGGGTGGCACCAATGCTATATCATTTTGTGGGAAGTGTGGGAATTGTATGGTTATTCTAAGTTGCATCACTAAAATGTATGAGACTTTGTACAAACATTTGTGACCTTCACTGTTCTTCGTTATAGGATCATTATATCAGTCTGGCTAGTGTGGATATAGATGCTCCACTCACCATGACACTAAACATCTCTGACCTGGGCAACAAGCAGCACATACTGGAGCTAATCCCAGCCCTGGAACCTTTGGAGAACCATGTGCGTTATATCATCTCCCAGGGCAATGAGGATGGACTTTTCCGCATCCACCATAAGGACGGCCTCAGCTATCTTCACCTGGTTCGCAAAAAGGTGACAGCTGGCACTTACAATTTGGAGATTGCTAGTGTGCCTCTGTACCGCAAGAAGGAATTGCAGAAATTAGAGGATGAGAAGGACCTCAACTACCTCAGTGGAGAAATAGGCCAGGCACTCAAGATGAAACTTAAAATCCATCTTTATTAACAAGCATTCCTCATATGACCTTCACAAGATCTGAACTATAAATTTATAGTCTTCTTCTGTCTTGTGTTTAATTAGCAAGCTTTTGTGTCAGAACCTTAGCACTAAAGGCGTATGTTTGATGGGAAATGTGGAATACGAGTCCAACAGGGACCAATGTTCATATATTTTTGGGAATTCTTATTCATAGCATCTTTTTTATACGAAAATACAATTTGGATTTGGGGCTTAAAGATAAAGAAACCGCTGGTGGTAGTAAAAAGTACAATGGGTAACGATGCATTGGGCTTCCAAGGCTATACATGAAGAGTGGGTTAGAACCTGTAGTTCTCTAAATATATACTCACTGCAAGCACCTACCAGCTTTAAGGAGGAAGCAAGCTTAAGAAGCTATCACAGCCCTTGCCTTAAAAATGACATAAGCCCATTTCAATCCAAAAATCAGTGGCAGATAATGGAACCAAGCTGCAGGAACTGTTTATACGACATGGTGTTTTAGATAATTTAGTACACATTTACTGAAAAGGGAGTCTTCTATTGATGTGTACCAACTTAATTTCCATAGAGGTGCTCCTGTAGGCATCAGAGAAAAATATTATTAACCCCTTAAGGACAATGGACGGTCCCTAAACCCATTGAAAACAATGCACTTTGTCATTAAGGGGTTAAATTTATGTTTGGACATTTTTTTACTATGTTTACTCAGAAGCCCATTATATTTCTTCTTTTTAAAATACTGCATGTTTGTACTGTAGACATTGATCATGGGGAAAAAAGCAATGGTCTTCATGGTTGAATTGAGTCCTGGGATTGAAAATATTTATCTAAGACATCTTATGGATATGCCAATTCTCTTTTGTTATATACACATTTTTTGAAGATGCCATTTCTAGTTTGAATGATCTGATCATTATGAGATCACATTTTCCATATAAGATATGGAAAATACTTATACATACATGAGCACATACAAGCCAAATGCGCACGCAAAATAACGTCAATAGCTATTGGGGATCTGGTTCACAAGGAGTTGCCACACCAATTAGCGATGAACAACCAAATAAGTAAATATATAGGAACATGGTGCAACACCCAACCTGTGCCCACCAGGTATAAGTATATTATAAGGCATATCTGTACAATGGTTTGTCTAGCTTGGTTATACAACACTGGCCACAAAAGAATCAAAACCTGCATCTCACTAACCTAAATAAGTTGCACATTACCCATTATGCTTTAAAATCTATACAGTTGCTGTTTTTAAACCAAGTTCCCCTGGTTGTAATTTCTGTAAGATTCGTAACTTAAAGTGAAAAGGGGATGAATAAAAAGGTCTTTGCACCATCAAACATCATGCATGGTACTATGGATTCTCTGCTGGATAGTTGCGCATTATTTGCAATGCTGATTTTCACTTTTCACCAACTGCACGGAACCACGGCTAAACCTCCGACATCCACATGTATTAGTCAGCTTAGTGTCAATAAGGAATTTTAAGAGCCTATTGGAAGTTGTTTATAGAGTCACTTCTTACCTCCAAATTAAACTGAAAATCGGCAGTGCGTGTGAGTAGTCTAATTTATCTATTCACAAGCTGATCTTTGTCCATTTCATGTACACCTCACAGGTGTTTAAGAATTCCCTTTCACAATTAAACAAACACCTGTGAAGGGACACATTTTTTCTGCCCAGTCTTTTATATTATAGTCTGTTATATGTATTTTCATTAACTAACAACTATGTGGCTTAATTATGGTTTAGCTTCTGTACTGTCAATGCAAATTCATTGTACCGCTGTCTTCACATCTCATCTTTACAATAATGTGGAACCTGTTATTCCTTAGCTCAAACTGCTTCTTGAAGCACAACTTTTTCCTTTTGCTTAAAAAAAACATAAGAGGAAGAAAACGCAAGGATGGTGCTACAATAGCTAATACACACAATACTACCTGATGCCACGATATATTCATTCCACAAAAGGTGCTCCTACCACCCATTCAGTGCTTGAAACTGCTTGGTTACTGCACTGTACAACAGTTTTTTTTAAAAAAAAATAAATATTTATGTATAACCACAAATGTTAACTGTTGCTATTTTTTGTAAGTGCATATTCTTGTAGTATATATATATTTTATTTGATACATTTTTGTTTTGATTTTATTTTAATTTGTGAGGACAGCCACTTCCTAATAATATGTGTGAATACTGTAATGTTTGCCGAAATTCAAACTTGAAAAAAAAATTAACTCTGGAAATATAAGACATTGTGAAATGAAAATCGGTTACTAAGCGGTGCTATGACAAATTATATCATTTTTCTAATGCTACTTTTTGTCCAGTCTTGTGTTGAGCCAAAAGTGTTATTTCTGGAGGGGGAAAATGATCAAAATGTTATTTCTTTCCAATGTGGTCTGATGCATTTTTATATTACATTTCAAACAGTGTGCTGTATTTTGTTTTGTTCTGTTTGTTGTTAGGCACATAATAATTTTGTACAACATTACATAAATGTGTTTTTTGTATCAGAAGCAACAGCAACAATAAAATTATTTTGGGTAAAAATATCCTTTTTACATATCTTGTATTATCAAATTTAAAGAAATATATTTCTATTAAGTCCCCTAGAATGCTGACATAAGACATTACTCCCAAATTTTCAAATGGCCAGAGGGACAATTTCAGAAGGTATGGTTAGTGGTGTGGCTAGGGCCTAACTGAAATGTATTTTTTAACCTATTGGTAGCTATATATATATATATATATATATATATATATATATAAAATACAAAATGTGTGCTTTGGGGTATATATTCTCCGTCCATTATATCTACTTTCTGTGTGAGTGCAACATTATAAACACAAAATACATATTGTATAACACAGTGTACAGTATGTTTTTCTTTTTTTTCCTATATGGCATATAAATCCCTTGACTAAGATTGTCTTTTAAATATAATCAGGTTGCTATTTATTTACTAATTGCACTTTCAGCACTAAGTGTACTTTGATATTTTGTATTTGGGCTATTTGTTTCACAAGTGTGTTTTGGGGAATTGCACACCAGTCTTTGTTAGTGCTGGTGCACATCAATTGGCGCTGGGTTTTAATATATATATATATATCCACCAATATATATATATATATCCACCAATAGGTAAAAAAAAATCTAAATTCCTAGGAAGGAACTATATCTGAGGATAGGGATTTAGGTTCAATGTGGGACACTAGAAAGATATGATAAAGATGTTGCTGAACACCTATTGAAGTGTTGCTTGACAGTGACGTATACCGGTAGTGGTGAATTCATTCCTGAAGCACAATGTGTGAAAAAAACACACACAAAAAAAATACCACCACAAATTTTGACAAAGGCTGGTGGTAAAATTAGTGCATTGAAAGGGTTAAAATACCGGCACTTGAAATACCCTGGTGTGTCTTGTTTTCAAAAATGATATAATGGGGTACATTGAACTGACAGTCTTCAAAGATGTCTCTAATAGGACATGGTGGCAGAAGAACCAGATGTCAAAGTTCCAAGTTACAACATGCACACTTCCCAATGTGGTGTTTTACCTCCCAAACGACATGCATTGCTGTACTCAGGAGATGTTGCTGAACAAATATTAGGATGATGTGTGACAGTGACATATACCAGGAGCTGTAAATTCACACCTGAAGTACAATTTGTGTGATAAAAAACACAACATAAATGAATACCACAAAGTTTGACAAAGGGTGGTAGTAGAATAAGTGCATGGAAAGGTTTAAAATACCAGCATTTAAAATAGCTTGGGGTGTCTAGTTTTCAAAAATATATGGTTCGATGGGGTAAATCGCATTGGCCAGCTTCAAAGATGTCCGAAATAGCACATGGGGCAGAATGACCAGATTTGGAAAAAATGGTTTTGAAAAAACAAAATGCTACTTGTACTCATTGCCCTAAAACATAAAACATTGGGTATTTCTAGACTCAGGATAAATAGTAAAATCTATTTAGCGGGGTTTTTATTAACTTTTTTAGATGGGTAAAAGATTTTTCAAATAAAAGTGAGAAAAATACTTTTTTCAGTTGTTCATCATATTTTTTTAATAGAAAATTAGATGCTATCTGAAGAAAGCCCTCCTTGTCCTGACCCCCCCCCCACGAATATATAACTTGTGTGAGTACAGTTAATGAGAACAAAATTACAGCTAAACACAAGCACCGCAAAAGTGTTAAAACAGCATTGGTCAAGAAGGGTACACTTTTTTTTTTAAAGCCTGGTCCTTAAGGGGTTAAACAATATTTCAAATAGTGGTAGTTAGAGACACTGATATTGTTTACCAATAACAAAACATTTTTATTTACAGAAACAGGTGATGAGGGCTCTGTTTAAACAAATAAAAGTGTTTTATGCCTTAAAAGTTGAACTGCACAACTCAGAAACAGGAAACAGGCCAGGAATTCAGTTCATCCTTGCCTGAAAAGAGGTTCTGTATTTTTTGAACTGAGAGGTATGCAAACAATTGGGATACTTTAACATGCACTCTTCCAGCCATGTTGCAAAATGTTCTTCTTCCATGATCCATTTATTGCTACTGATGCTTTTTTCAGTTGTGCATCTCCTGCAGGGGTTATCTGGGGTGGGGAAAGGGGCAAATGCATTTGGAGGATTCTGGAAAAAGGGACTACTCACCTGTCATATGCATTAAAGTGCATATGATGGCTTAAGTGTCCCTTTAATAAATACTTATGTTATTAATCTACTTAGTAGAAAAAGGTCAAGGTCAAGATTTATCGAACTTTATTAAATTATTGTTAATCAAAATTCAAGAAAGCAAATGAAAAGCTTTGCAAATGAAATTGCTTTATTATGAGCAAAGTAGGAGATGTAGCAAAGGGATCAACCTGATCTGATCCTAAATAGCACAGTTCAGGTCAGTACTCAAGATATAGTAACTTTTTGCAAAAAAATAATAATTTGGGCACTTAAGGGAACACTAGTAATAAATACATATCAAATATGATGCTGAACCTGATATTTTTCCCAGTTCTCTGGGCACCAACTAACTAACATCAACAATTAGGAATAGAAAGTTAAGACACTCTGTTGATTGCCCCGGATTAACAAGACAGGTGGCAGGTCCTTGGAAAGGATTTCCAGCCAGGCCATATATAAGGCATTTGATACTGCTCCTTTCCTTGCAACTGGCATTGTCCTACAAGATAAGAAGATAAGCATGTTTTATCGTATAATATGCCTCTTTCTATGCATTTGGAAGACAATCTTTTGTGCGTGGGGTAGAGAGAAATTAAAGGAAGGGCACCAGCTAGGTAAAGTATGTTGAAGGAGGGAAAAGGGACAGCACTGCCTGCTTAAAGGCATTCCCAGTCTGACGTTTTCCTCAATACTCTATTGCCAAAGATCTCCATATCTTGAGAACTTCCTCCACTCAGCCATCATGTGTTTCTATAAGGGATATCTTACATAATATATAACTCAGCTGGGGTCAGATCAATCTCTCTATAATATACTGTGTATACAATTCACATTTCCATATGCAAAGAAGCATACAATTACATTTGAGCTGTAGTTCTTAGCAGAGATAAATCTTGCACAAAAAAGGGCAAAACTAAAGAATTTTTTTTTGCTACTGCAAAAGTACTAACCTGCTGTAATAGTATGCAACATTCTATCCCCCCCCCCCCGAATATTAGCTCTAAACGAATCAAACAATTCTAGCTCAAGAGTTGCAGTGATTTGTTCTTCCCAATAATAAATCACACATAGAGTATGATTGTATTAGGTTTCAAGAAACAACACTGTTACTGTTATTTGTTCCTACTTACACAACAATAAGATTGGCAGACGAGGAGTGCTCCTGCAAAAGTTCATTTAGCCGTATCTGACGCTGTGTCTATGAAAAATGACATCAATAAGTTAAAAAAAATAACATTTGAGATATGCCCTTTTATTAACTCTTAACCCTTTTGCAATCAATGATGTACCAGGTACTATACAAAAAAAGGGTTTTATGGCAACTGTGCTGTGTTTAAATTCCTCCTGTATCTTCGTGCAAGCAGAGATAACGGGCTTTCAGCCATTTTTTTGTTCTTTTTTAACTTTCAACATTATTTTTGCATTGAACATACAAGTAACATGACATATATGAGTGAAAATGAGTATGGTAGTATTTAAGATGATAAATACATAAAGTAAAAGTGTATAAACAGCAAAGGAGAAAATATTAATAAAAGTTAGGCATTCACCTTACCACAGAAACAACATTCTTAATGATGACATTATCAGGAGTTTTCATTGTTGGTAAAGTTATATGTTTTTCAGATATTCGAGTTATTACTTTATCGATGAGCTGCAAAGCAAGCGTATTGACCATACCCTGTGTATTAAGTGTACTGAATGTGAGCTGTATTCCATGTCCCATAAGCAATGTTGTTCCATAAGCAATTTAATATCAGTTATAGATGGGATGTGTGGGGACATCCACTTTCTAGCTATTAAGAGTTTAGTAGCAAAGAAGTTGTGAATGGAGAGCTTTTGAAATGATTTTGGGAAATTATCAGGAAACATATCTATTGCCACCTCTGGAAGAAATGGTAGCTCCATTACAAATAGCAAATAAATTGCCCAGATTACTGTGGTCCACATAATGGCCAGCACATGGACGCAAAAAAACACAATAGGTGTTTTAATGTTCTTGTTGAAATACCCTGGGTTACCTCCTCCCCAAAAATATGTAGTTGTGTGGGGGTATCATAAGATGGTGGACTGCTAAACAGTCCCAAATGACACATCACAAAATAAAATTGGAAAATTTCAAATTTTGTTTGATGTCATGACATGCCAGACTGTTCATTGGTGGTTAAGGGGTTAATGTAATTTCAAATTCAGTGAAGCAACAAAAAATACTAATAGTGTTAAGAGACATATCCAGGAATGCAATTCATGCAAATGCACAAGAAGTATCTAAAGACTAGCGAATGAATGATGGTTAAGTAACCTATTTTACCTTATAGCATTAGTGCTCTGTAAAATCAGTAGTCAGGGCATATAAATCCATGTTCACGTGGAACAGATATTATCCATTAGCCTCACCTTTTCTTTAAACGTCTCCAGCTCATCATCACTGATCTTCCATGGCTCTGTTTTCTTCATCTCTTCTGCTGTGATGGCATCCACGTTCCCTTCATGAAGACGGTATGGATCCACAAGATTGTCAAAACATTTCATGCTAAAAAGGAGAAAGTTACATATTTTGGGGGATGACTACTTTCTCCTAGGGTGATAACCAATTAATCACTTTAAATGTAATCAATTAATTAATTTAAAATGTAATTTTCATGACAGCATCTCATGACTCAATCAACAATACAATATTACACACCTTTCTGGCCTGGGTTTCTTGTTGATGTCTCCAATAATAACAATGTCCGAATAATCAATACGGAACTTGCTGAGTAATGTAGCCATCCTTAAAAAAACCCAAAACCCACTATCATTAAAAGATTCAAACATCAACTTCTACTGAGTTTCTGGTATATGATTATGGTGCCATTCTGACTTCATCTACCAGTAATTCAAACTGTGCCATTTAACCTTGTCCTATAACTCTTTCAAGAATCACTTTAACACTAGGCCAGCCTTGGGTGCGCACCCCTCCAAAGACGGACTATCATGTCCGCCTTTAGAGGAGCAGGCTCAGTTGGGGAGATCTCCCGCTAACTGTCTTAAAATCAGTCAAGGGAGCAGCAGGTCTGTTATTGCAGACCTCCGATGTTGCATGCGATGCATGTGGCATTTGATGCTGCGGGTCAAGATTTGATGTCATATCCCGGCACATAACAGTGAAGCTGCGCCCACCGCCTTCCGCACTCACTGCACCAGAAAGACAGAATAAAAAGAACCAAGAGGAAGAAGGAAAATGATGAAGTGGAAAAGTGACACTGACAAAGGAAAGGTAGGGAGACATAGACAGAGAGAGAGAGGGTGAGTGTGTAAGTATTAGTAAGCATGTGAGAGTGATGGGAGTTGTACTGTACTATTGTCAATGTCTTGTTCAGGGCATAGTGGAGGGAATTATGTTATACTACCATCAGTGCCTTGCTCAGTATTTAGTGATGGGATTTATGCCCTAAAGTAGATCATAACTCCTATCACTTTATACTAAGCCAGACATTACATTATATGAATGTATATATCGCTAGCAGATTCCATCAGTAAAATTAAAAATCACATAGCAAACCAACACAAAAGGAGAAGAGGGCCCTGCTCTTACAAGCTTACACTTTAGTTGACAGGGGTACAGCATAACTCCTATAACTATATACCACTGTCAATGTCTTTCTCAAGGTGACCACATCGCCCGGGTTTCCAGGACATATATAAGTTTTTCATATTGATGACCAGTAAGGTAAAGTGCTGTCCTGCAGTATGTGGGATGTATAGACTCATGGGAGGGAACTAATTAGTCAGTTATACATTATCCATACAGCAGGGCAGCACTTTATCTAGTCTGGTCAGCAATATCTAAAAAGTATATGTGTCCTGGAAAACATGGCTAACGTTATCCTGTACCACCGTCAATGTCTGGCTCAGTCTATAGTGATAGTAGTTATGCTGTTCCACTGTGATGTCTAGTTCAGTATATAGTGATTGAACCACAGTCAATGTCTTCCTCAGTATATAATGATAGCAGTTATGCAGTTTTAAAATGTGTGTGTGTGTGGTGCCAAATACACGATCCGCCCCAGGTATGCCCCTGAATGTAAAGTAACATTAACATGCCTACATTATACATCTGCTGACTTACATGCGTTTGCTGTCATCAATAGCATTGATTTTTCCCCCAGTGAAGACACGGATTTTGCATTCTTTCCACTGCTTCTTGGTAGTTAATAAGTATGGTATCAGAAGTGTCAGACCTTAAGAGGTATTTTAACAAAACAGACAATGAGCGTGATTATATCTAAAACAATAACTTATATAGATATGTACAGCAGTCCTGTTTCTTATTTATTATGGGTTTTTTCTTTTGCTTAGAATAACCACATTAACTTATGTCATGGATAACTGGCACATGGCCCTTAGACAACCGAGCTGCCATGATGGTCAGATAATTATATTAACTCTCCATTTCTTTAATATACATGTCGAGAGCCAGTTACATTTACATTTTATCAGACTCCTGATGATGCCTTGGGTTTCCAGTTTCTCTTAAGCCTAAAGATCAACTATGAGCATGAGAAGGACTTAAAGCTTTTATGTGACAGGCATAAGGTTATCATGGACATAAGGACAAAAAAAATGTTTGAGGATTTTCAACATTTAGAAAGAGCTAGAAAATATGCAGACGAGATGTCCCACGTTGCTTTTATCTTCCTTCACTTTCATCTTTCTATATTTTAAGGGAAACTTACAATTTTTCTTTGTATGCCCTATATCACAACAAATCCAAAGTTTATTTTTTTTATTTTCCTTAACTAATATGACTGTGTAAAAACACATAATTAACATATCACTGTAAATATAATTCACTATGCATGCAATTATTGCTTCATGTCCTCTTATTGTTTAATTTCTCCAAACATCATGCCCTGGTCTATCCTAACCATAACATTTATGTTACCTCCATCATCAAATAGCCACCAAACATCAATAGTCCCCTTCCCCTGCTTCTTCTGGAACTCAGAAGACATGTCTTGGGAGATGTTATGTCCAATTGAAGTGACTGATGTCGCTGTGATAGCAGGACCTGCCTCTGATGGGAATGCCAGAGATATGGTGGTTATAGAAGTCAATGCTTCAACTGTCCTTTTAAAACAAATTCACAATGGCTCTCCCTATTACTTGCACAACTCAAAATATCTTCCTCCCACTTTCACTGCAAAGAGATTCTAAATATTCTGAATAACTTTGGCCATTGATAGAATCCAATTTTGTTCTTAACTGGTCACTTGTTTCGATCCATTGTAAATCATATCTTTAACAAAGACTTGTGCAAATGGACCAAAAGTGACTCAAATTTGTTGTTTAGTTTTTGGTCTATTCATTTTCGCACAACAAATTTTGTTTCCTTTTCCTATCGCAAAAGAGCAGACCCATGGGGATATACTTTCCTCTAATCAGAGAAACATAAAAAGATATTGAAAGAGAATGTGATTGTGAGCGTGAGAGAGTGTGAGGGAACATAAGAATCATGTACAAATGTTAATGCACAAGTCTACTATCATTCTTGGTTAAAATAATTTTCAAATTAAGTAGCAATTTAACCGTGTGTTGCGAGGGAATAACGCCAATATATTTGTCTTGCACATAAAGGCTAGTTACGCCTGCATTAGACACTTCTTTGAATAAATCTCAACACTATTTAGCGAAACACTATAGGGCTGCAACAACTAATCGATAAAATCGATACTAATCGACAATGAAAATTGTTGCCAACGAATTTCATTATCGATTAGTTGAATCAATTTTTATCGATTATAAAATGAGGGTTTTTTCTCAGAGCAAATGCTCTGAAAAATAACCCTCATTATATAACCCGTTTCAGTGACTCACAGCAGCCCCTTACGAAAAATTACTGCAGTTTTTTCTGAAGTAATACTGCAGTTTTTTGGACATGAAAAAACTGCAATACTGCACATTTACTGCAGTTTTACTGCATTTGTACTTCGCTGTACTGCAGTATTACT